>CAJQZJ010015385.1:3370716-3387704 GCA_907164525.1 Lophiomys imhausi
AAGAAAGAAAGAAAGAAAGAAAGAAAGAAAGAAAGAAAGAAAGAAAGAAAGGAGGAACTAACATTACAAGTATATCTGTAATATTAATATTAAAGTTATGGTATCAGCTTCTTGAAAACCTACAACAGTTTATTTCTATATGAATCCTATGTAATATAATGAGGTAAAACCCAGATTAAGCAAATATTTAAATTATATACAAGAATAATTTTGTCAGAAACTATGTCATTTTATGACTGTCTTGATAATTAATATGTCTTTGTTTAATTATTTGGACTTTGTCCTGTGACATATTTTGTTCAAATGTTATTCCACTTTCTTTTTGATAGTGTTGGTGGTTGGACAAAGTTTTTTTTTTTTATCCTAGGAAAGTGTTCTATCACTGACCCACATTCTTAACTCTTTTAATTTATTTTATTTTATTAAAAAGCTCTTGATAAATTTTTCAGATGACCGTTTTATATGCAGTCCCTTTGCTACAGATTGTAGCATAGTTCTATGTCTTCAAAAATTTCATGCTTGACTAGGCTCTAGTTCTTGGAAGAACTGTGACAAGAGGGGAAAACACAGAATTTATGCATTCCAATTTTAGTCCTAATATTGTCGCAAAAAAAACAATGATTTTAGAGATAGTTTGCAGGCAATATGAGAGGTGCTCTTTCCTAACAAAAATATGGAAAAAAATATATAAATAGATGTTTATCATATCTTTCATTTTAGTTATGAGTAAATTTAGCAACAGATGATCATGTTGTACATCTCAGATATTTAGACATGTGGAAACTATAAGATCTGAATTGGTAATTAATAGAATTGGTCTCTTTAACAAAGAAGGAATCGTGTTAATGTTATTTATAATTTCAGAACATTCTTCTTACCAGTTAATTACTTTAAATCTTTCTTTTAAAAATAAAAACATGAATATTAATACCAGTAATTGAGAAAATTGCAAAATACATTAAATGATAAGTTACAACTGTAGCATAGCTCTTTCTTGTTTTTTTGTTTTGTTTTGTTTTTTTGGGTTTTTTTGTTTTTTTGTTTTTTTGTTTTTTTTTGCCTGTTTTGATACAGGATCTTTATACATAGATAAGGTTATCTTGGAACTCCCTATATTTACCATGTTGAACTTCAACTCACATAGATCTACCTGCCTCTGCATTCTGAGTGCTGGGATTAAAGGTGCCCACCACTATGGCTAGTCCAAAACATAATTTTTCAAAAAAAAGTATATATATTAACTTTGATTCTGAATCTATTATAAATTGAATAAATTATTTTACTAAAGTTTGGCTAATATACCTGACAAAAATACGTTTAAGGAAGTATTTAGTTTAACTCCCAGCTTGAGAGATAATAGTTCATCATGTTGAACAATGCATGATAGAGTGGGACTTGTCATTTCACACTACATCCAGAATCAGAAAATAAAATAATCTTCTGCATCTACTACACTATATCACAGAATAAAGAATACCATCCCAAAGGTATGGGTTAGATTTGTTTCCAATGTTTACTCTACCTGCTATAAAAATTATACGATCCCATATTTTTAACTATTTGTATGTAAGGTGTCCCAGAATGACATTTTTTTGGATAGTTTCTGTAGGAATTTTAGCCTAATATCTGAACTATATTATATGCTGTTGAACTGAGCAGCCAGATAATGCAGGAATTTCAAATGAACCATAAATTATACAGAAATATATTCTTCAGTAAGAGGTGTGTGTATGTGTTTGTTTGTGGGGGGTTTAGGGTGGGTGGATGTTGGTGTGGGTAGGTGTGAATGAATATGAATGTGTGTTTTGAATGTCAATATTTTGGTTTCAGTACAATTTTGTATTTAATTGATATGTCAAAGTCAACACAAACAAGTTTTTGTAAATCAAACATAATGATGGATGGTACACAGTGTAACAGAAAGGCAATGGTGAAAAAAACAAAAAAGGCACCATTTCACTGTTTCCAGCACTCAGGAGTCAGAAGCAGGTGAATATCTGTGACTTTGTTGCCAGTCTGATATAAGGACCTAGGACTGCCAGAGCTACACACACACACACACACACACACACACACACACACACACACTCACTCACACACCACTCACACTCACACACACACACACACACACCACACACACACACATACACACTCACACACACAAAATCCTGTGTGGAAAAAAACAAAACAAAACAAAATCCTATCCTATTATCTATTCAATATATTATATTTGCAGGTTTGGAAACCTACTCTCTCAAGTTTTATATTTCAAGTAAAGCTATTGAATTTGGTGGCAAGAAAATTCAAAATCCCCTTTCCTAGTAATTTGAAATATGTAATACTTTTTTAGTTACAGTCAAACTACTATATGATGAAATAACAGAATGGCATTCTGCAAGTATCTAATAATACTTGTAATTGTTATTTGTTGATTAAAAAGAAAATACACCAAAAGAGAAAAAAAAACTTGTCCGTCAATTTTTTTTACCAAAAATTCAGCAGAGCAGCCTTGTTTTGCATATATTAAATATCACTAGAATGCGTGGCAAGAAAAAGAGTATAAAGAAACTTCTATGGTGCTTCTTTCAACAAATGGCATACTTTTATGTTTGTTCATTAAATGCATATGTCTCTCTACATAGACACTATATAGTTGGTATATATATATATATGTATATACATATATAGTGTCTATGTATATATATATGTATATGTGTATATATATATATATATATATACACATATGTAACTGTGGCTATCACACCACAACTAAGAAGGTACACAGTGCTATGGTCCTATATCATGTTTGTAGCAAGCTCTCTATTAGTTAATTGAAGAAATTAAACTTATGTTTTTTTGGGGTGGGCTCAGTAAATGATTGGTCTTTATTATTTACTGAAATTATATGCTAACTAACATAAACTGTATGGGCAGTAGACATAGTGGTCATTATTAATTAGTCTAGCTTATTTTTCCTACTGTATCTTCCATTTGCTAATTGGAAGTAAATTATACTGTTTGTCCTAATTGTTAACTGCCTAAATATGATTAATTTCTCTCCTTCTATGTTCATTAACTGGACTTAAAATTTGACAGCAATTCAAACTATATCTTTCCCTGAAGATCCCCCTACCATAATTATGAGTATCAAATGCTGATGTATTTGGAAAAGTCATTTCAGGGTAATGGAATGGACTTTTATTAGGAGATATTTTATTAACACTATTATGCTCCTGCTATCATGAAATTATACCTTTTAATTTCAATAGTTTATGCATTTATCTCCAAGTTGCAGTGAAAATATTTTATTTACAAAAATCCATTTTATAAAGAATGGCCAGAGCTTAGTAGCAATTATTATTATCTAAATGGGGAATATTCATCAACCATAGTACCAGAAAACAATCATTTTGCAAAGTGAGCCACATAAAACTAGTAAATCAGTAAGTATGCTCTATAAGAATTTTCATATCATGATTTATCTAAACCCTCTAATTCATATAATCCTGTTGGTAAATTTCACAATATTCTTAGATTTCCTTTTTTTAATAGTTTCATGATTGTTGTCCGATAAAACTACAGATTTAATTTACTATTTGGCTCACAGACTATGTCTTTGTGTGTTCTTATACAAGAAAATGAGAAAGAGTTTTCTGTCAATAGTTTTAAAAGAGCATGAATCTTATTTATGAGAATCCACTTTCCTTACCCCACCCCTTCCTAAGGGCCCTTCTCCTATCATTATTATTTTGGGGAGGAAGATTTAAACATCTGGATTGGGGTCATGGAAATGCACCTTCAAAATATAGAAATTATTGAATATATTACAAGTTTATTTTATTTTTTTATTTTAGCCAATGTAACTTGTATTATTTGATGTATTTCCTAAAACACTGGACACTTTTTTCAATATTTGGACATTTTAAATTATTTTATATTGTCATGATATATTTTCTGAAATATTCATGTTTATCTATATCTAGACTCTATTTGGATAACAAGGTTATCTTTTTGTCAAAATTTTTCATCTGTAGCATCTTATATAGTTTTTGAAATTCCCTTTTTATTTTCTGAATGCAGTTCTATAGTTCAATTAATACCACTAAAATATGTAAGGAAACTTTATTTTTCTTACATAAATTAATGACAACATAAAAAGTCAATGAATGTAACATTGCAATTTAAATAAGTGTGGATATGCACACTCATATTTGTTTTGTGGCTTAAAGTTTTAGTCATAAAGGGATGGAGAGATGACTTTGTTGTCATATTGTCAATAGTGTGAGCTGCTGCTGAAGAGGATGTGAATTAAATTCCCAGTATCTGAACTGTGAAGTTCACAGCCACATCTGTGGTGATTTGAATAGGAACGTTCCTCATAGGTTCATATATTGAATTGAATACTTTGTGATTAGTGAATGGCACTACTGGAAAGGAATTAGGAGATATAGCCTTTTTTTTTTTTTTTTTGGTGTAGGTGTGGCCTTGTCGGAAAAAGAGTTCCATTAGAATTGGGCTTTGGGGTATTAAAAGGTCGAGCCAGAACCAGTGTACACATGCCTTCCTGCTGGTTACAGATCCTCAGATAGATACTCTCAGCTCCTTCTCCAACCCCATGTCTGCCTGCATGCCCCCACACTTCCTGACATGCTAATAATGGATTTAACCTCCGAAAATGTAAGCCAGCCACAATTAAATATTTTCCTTTAAACAGTTGACATAGTCATGGTGTTTCTTCACAGCAATAAAACACTGAATAAGACCACATTCTTACCAAGGAGTAGGGTATCACTCTAAGAAGACCATTAGCATGATATGAAATGGTCAATACTAAGATGACTTTGAATGGAATCTAATCTGCTATTGCCATGAATTCTAAATTCTACAAATTAGTCTCAGGTACACTTTTTGACACAGAGGCAGAAAATGCCCACCTTCATCAAAATATAACAAAACTATTCTCTAGGCAATTTACTAATATTCATTTCCTCTGGAAACTCTTGAGCAAGGCCTTTATGATCTAAATTGCTCTCAACACCACTGTCTTTCATGCTCCTTTTAGTACAGCCTATGAAGCCCCACTTAAAGCATTCAACTGGTTTCCTAATACAAATTCCTAACGTGTATATTTTGCCAATAAAGAACATGTTCAATTGAGATGTAATTTGAATAAATAAAAAATTTAAAACCCATAAAATCAATAGGTTAGCTTTCTAAAATTTAAATAATTATAGCTAGAGATCATTTAAAGCTATTTCAAGCCTTATGTTTTTAGCTTGCTGGGTAGGCATTGTTTGTTCAATTGTTTAATTTTATATAAATACAATTGCTAATACATGTGAATTTTCTGAACAAAAATGGGTTCATTTTACTTTTCTAGGAAAAAATATTTATAAACTTTGTAGGAATTAAACTAACAATGATACATCCTTATCTTTAAAGGAATTTAAATCTTTTAATATAACTAGCAAAATTATCTCCTCTTATTTTATTCAATTTTGTATGTTAACTATATCTGAATGTTATGTAAGGGAAACAAAATAAGAGTCAGGTGAAATAGAACGTTTACATTTCATATATGTATGTATTTAAGTTGCAGAGTTTTATCATTGTAAAATATCATCAGGTAAGAAGTGTAGAAGCTGATTCTCCTTCCTTCCACAGATCTTTAAAATAAATATATTTGTCTATTAATTGATACTCAGTGAGTCCTCATGGAAGTATATGTTGAGCATTATAAAGGATGGCATGAAGTAGAGGACTGTTATTGCCTCTGTGATACATCATAGTGGATGTTTACCTCACCATTTACAATAAAATGTATAACACTGTGTTTTACTTTCTTGCCTGTGTATCTAACTCATTAACTTATTCTTCTTCGAGGCAGAGTTACATCTCTATTAAGCCCTGTATTTCTAGAAACTTACTCAGAACCTGGCTTAGAGCAAGTGTTGAATAAAAGCTGCTGCGTGATAGAGTACTAATTAAATGACAATTCGATTTTTCATTCTAAAATCTTAAGGTTCAGTTGGTCACATTTGCCATCTCCTTGAAGCACACTAAGGCAGCATAGACAACGTGCTCAGTAAGTAGCATAGAACATTGAGTGGAGTTGGTAGATTGGTTTTATTACATTTGAATATATAATTTGCAAATTATGTAAAATTACATAATTGCATAAAACTGAAAATTTCATTCCTCCTACTACAAATATCAAATACTATATCTATTAAAAGCTTAAAATGATTTACTCAAAAGAACAAAAGCAGATATGTTCATATCTTAGCACAAAGTACTGTATTATTTTCAATCCTGTGCTCACCTCTTTTCTTTCCCATTAGCCACAGAGGATAAATAGACCACTTTTTTGTTTGTTTGTTTGTTTTCAGGTTCAACATATGATGCTTAAAGAAACATGTTCATTTTAAAAATTTAATTAAATTATGCTTAATGTAAATTTAAATTCTATGTAATACACATAGTAATGAAAATGTCTTTGTAAGAATTTAGGATACAGGAAGTATTCTTTTATACAATTATTGTTATTCTATTTAGACCATCACATCTGTACTTATTTCATAAACTAGGATTGATTTAATCCATTTATATAAAGATAAGAATATCTACATGAATTCTCAGTGTAGGAATTTTCATGAATACCAAGTTCAGAAGTACAAACTGGGACTTGACCTATATCAGGAGTAGGGGGATGGGAAACCATAGATAGAATATATTGTATGAATAAGTATTTTTAATAAATGAAAAAAGAGATTTTTAGCTTTCAGTACTTGACCACCATGCAAATGTTTTGAATGCTAAGAACTAATAATTTCTTCTCTGAACTATTTGTAATTGTCTTCCCCTAAATACTAACACTATCAATCATCTTAAGACATTAATACATAACTTTTTAAATGATTGAGGGCCCTTAATTTAAATAGCTTAAATTTCAATGAGTACTCAAAACCAGGTTTTTCTTTAGGTTTAGTAGACCAGTCTATTACATTGTCATCAAATTTAACATTCCTTTGCTGTCAGGATATGAAACTGCTTATACGCTTGCTTTATTATTTTAATTGAGGATAAACTTTTTTTTGGAAATGCAGTCAGTTCATCACCAGTGATTCAGAGAAAATATTTATGAATATTACAAATACTGGAATTGTACCTCGGTGGCAGAGGTTTTCATTGACATATATCAGGCTCTGAGTTCACTATCCAGTATACTTGACAAAAAAATAAAATTTATTTTACTACTCCATGTTGCCAATACATCTTAAATCAATTTAACAATTATTAAGTTCTCATAACTGTCCATATTGGGATGGGGCACAGTGAGATTTTTTCCCAACATTGTTGCAATGTCAACTGGTCTTGTTTCGTTGACTCTGTTATTGGTGTTTCATGGGGGTAGCTTGCCTGTCATGGTAGAAGGCACACTCTCATGGTAGAATTCTTGGCCCTCTGCTAACTGCTACTTATCTCTTCCACTTCTTTGATGTTTGCTGATATTTAGGTGCAGGGGTTGTATTTCAAATATACCAGTTTGGGTTGGGCATCACACGCTCAGTTGCTTTGTGCATTTGGACTAGATGTGGTTTACTTGCTACTCCAAAAAGAAGTTTGTTTGATGAGGCGAAAGATATAAAACAATCTATGGCTCTAAGAATAACTATTTAGAGTGCAGTTAGGAATTACACTGCTTTAAAAAAAAAAGTGGCAGTATTAAGTTCTCTCAGGTCTATGACCTTTGCAGCCCCAGGTAGTAAGGTAGGGGTACAGCATGATTTTATTCCTTTTGGCGGGACCTTAAATCCAGTTAGACAGCTATTGCTAATACCCAAGACAAAAATACAACTATTTCAACATTTGGAACATGTTATCAGTCCAGTCATGTTGTGCTTTATAAGCTTTACAACCACATGGAGGGCCAGGAGTGGTGCTGCTTGCCTTTAATGCTAGCACACAGGAGGCCAAGGCAAGTAGATCTCTGTGAGTTCAAGGCCAGTCTGGTGTACAGAGTGAGTTCCAGGATGGCATGCTCTACACAGAGAAACCCTGTCTCAAACAGAAACAGAATAAAAATTAAAATAAAAACAAAAAACACCTTTGTGGAGGTACAAATATCCTCCTCCTTTGTCAGCTTTCATAGTACATTCTGATAGTATGTAAGCTGCACTTTAGGAATGAGATTTCCATGTCAGTTCTATTCTAACAACTCCAAGTCCTGTGTGTAAAGTATATTGGATCTTCAACAATAGGACCTTACCTTTAAGTTCTTTGTGGCAACTTAGAGCAACATCATTAGCCTTTATGATCTTAAGAGTCTCTTGGACTACCCTGACTCACACCTCCAGAGGATGTTTCTTTCTTATTCACAAAACTAGAGTTTTTGTTGGGTAGTCCACTAACCTTCATCAACCCAAGTGGTACATCTTTAAATTATGCACACATACATGTATTACATGTAGTTTTATGTAAATTAAAATAATTCCCAATGTCTTTTTAAAGAATTACAATAAATAAACAACTATTGAGATATGAATATTTAGCTTTCCACAGGTATGAGCTCCCTAATTTGTTATTCAATATCAAGATATCAATCCTAGAAACACACTTTGAGGCAGCAATGGAGGGATTCCTTTTATTGTATTTATGTATTTATCATTTTTATGTGTAATAACAACAGTGGTTAAAGTACTTGAAATAGTGAATTTAGAAGGAGAGTAGGACATGGAAGAATTACAATGGAGGAGGGAGAAAAGGAAAATCATGTAACTATACTTTAGTTTTTAAAAGGATATAATATCTCCTCTTAAAGAAAAACCTGGACATATATAGTGTAAAATATAAAATGGTTCTTTAATTTGAAATTTACCACAATAAATGGTATTTTAAAAATTATTTAATATTGTTTTTGATCACAGAAAATTATGATAAATGTCTCACCTAATATAGAAATTCATGCTTAATGCTTGAAAAGTTATTTCTAAAAAAAAGAAAAGTTGTTTCTATGGGAACCTGACAGAAGTTTTATACTTCATAAACACTATAATTTTTATATGTTGGGGGAGTTCTTTTAAGACTATGTTTCAATGTGTAGCTCTGTCTGTCCTAGAGCTCACTGTGTAGATGAGACTGGCCTCAAACTCCAGAATCTGGGTGCTGCTTCCTCCTGAGTGTTCGGATTAAGGCCTGTGACACCACTGCCTGCCAATATATTTTATTTTTGTTTCTTAAACAAAGCCCCTTGCTCCAACTGTAGACAGAATGCTGTCCAAAAAGGACAAAACCTGCAAGCAGGTAAGTTGACAGTCTAGCTCTGCCAAGACAGGGTAGGTAATTCCTTCATAACCCCTGCTCTACAATCAATGTCTGTCAGAGAAACGGAGCCAAATGACTGAAGATTGATGCTGTAATGTATGGAGAGAAAATGGGAACTGTCCAGGCAGCCACTGGTATGTCATTTCTTAGTTTGAGAAGCTGAAGGCCCTGTACTTCCTATAAAATCAGATATATTTATCCCTCTCAGGTCTCTGAGGTGGTTGAAGAACAGATAGCTAGAGTCTCATAATTACATTTTGAGTTGTTTAGGAGTCAAGAGAGTGTTATAGATCTAAGAAGATACTTTTAAAATTGTGTTGCAAGTTAGTATGAATGTTGAGTCAGATATAGAACTTTAAACTCATGGAGATGTTTAGATAGTAGAATGTTAAAGTCAGGTACCAAATACATATGGACTGGTCATTGGGAATGTACGTTAAGCCATATAACCCTCATAACTGTGGCCTAATTACCTCTGTTGTACTGTATTGTATTTATTATTATAAGAGAAAGAGCCATTTGTTGGACTGAAAGGGGAAACTGTAGGGGGAAATAAGATATACCTTAAACTTAAAAGAAAAAAAAAGGGAAGAGGATGGGGGGTTGAGGGTGGGAGGGTTGGACTGCAGGGGGAATAGGGAGGGGACCTCGATTGAGATGTAACTTGAAGAAATAAAAAAATAAAGGAAAAAAAATAAAGATCTTTTTACTTCACAAAAACTTGAATGTCTTTTCTTTTCTTGGAGACTTTTCTTCTCTTTTGTTGTATTTCCAAATTTGCATTGTCATACTCTGTGAGATAGAACAACAGAGACACTGACAGCTATCAGTTTCAACTGGAATTTCACAGTCTACGGATCCTCAGTTCTAAGGCTTCACATTCTTGCCCATTCACATATCTATCACTATTAGTGAAAGGTTGCTGGCTTTGCTGCATCAGGGTGCTGTGCTTTTAGAAATAAAAGTTAAAATATCATTCTCTGCTTATCTCTTTATAATTGTTCTACTTCATAGGTTTTTAAAAAATATTTATTTATTACTTCAGGTTACATCTCCATCACAGTGTCCTCTTTCCACCCTTCCTAGTCACATCCTCCCACCCTCTACCCCTTTCTTTTCCATCCCACTCCTCTAGAGTGGAATGTCCCTACAAAGCTATCCCCCGCCCCAGTTCAGCAGTCATATGAGGGCCAAGAGCCTCCTCATACACTGGGGGCCTACAAGGTAGCACCACTAGGGCAAAGTGTGTCATTGACAGGTAACAAAGTCTATGTCCATGTTCCCTTTGGTGCATTGGTTGTAGTATAGATATCCTGTGCTATGTAGCTAAAATCTGACTATAAGTGATTAGATGCCATGTGCATCCTTCTGAGTCTGGGTTAGCTCAATCAGGATGAACTTTTCTAGTTCCATCCATTTGGCTGCAAATTACATGATTTCGTTGTTTCTGATGGCTGAGTAGTATTCCATTGTGTAAATGTGCCATAATTTTTTTTTGTATCCATTCTTCGGTTGAGACACATCTGAGTTGTTTCTAGTTTCTATCTATTATAAATAAGGCTACTATGAAGATAGACAAGGAAAGTTTTTGACAACTCAGACACTAATGAAAAGCAAGTGGACATGCCCCATTAGGAAAATTCAGTGAAAAGAGTCAGGTATCAATTGAGTGTTTAAACCAGAAAGCATTTTTGGTAAGGTTCGTGCAATCCAAATGTCTACAATCATGACCAAAGATGCTGCGATGCAGACACAACTTGCTGCAAATGGTGAGGGCTTCATTATTGGAAGGAGACCTGTTCCTAGAAAGACTTTCTTACGTTCATTTCTGTCCTGAGGACAGGTTAGCTCTGTTGTTGCTGTGCATGTATCCTCTGAACTAGATTAAAGGGACCAATTTGTCTCATGGTCATAGGATTTCAGTAAATGGCCTGCTTGTTTTTTTTTTTTTTTATATATATATAGCCCTGTTTTAAGCAGAACGTCATAGTAGTAAGAGCTTGTGACAAAGTGGATCATCTTAAACTGAAAAAGAAGGAGAGCAGTGTCATAGAATAAGAGACCTGTTTTTCAGGCTATGTTCTCAATGAGTTACTTCCAGAAACTGAACCCTACTTCCTGCTTTATACTACTTCCAGGAGTTCCATCACATCTTGAAACAGTTAATAGATGAGTTCATAGATTATTTAAAGCCATCAAGATACAGACACAACCATAGGATCATGTGCTGTCAATCTAAATCTCAATACACAAACTTCTGAAGGAAATTTCATATTAAAACTATTACGGATATTGATACCAATACGTTTCACTTCATGCATATGTTGCATTTTAGTGTGGATTAATAACATTCTAAAAATGCACAAAAATGATAAGGTGGGGAAAATGTGTGAAATATTTAATAACCTCATATTCTAAGTGCTGCAAATAATATTTACTTCCCCCAAAGCAGAAATAACTTCTAAGTGAGCAGTCAACAAAGGAGGCTCTACTTGATTAAGTCACTATAATCCAAATCATTTCTAGAGCCCATCAGTTTTTCACACTTGCCAAACTGGTAATTGAAAATAGATGGAGTAGGAATCAACCCACACAAATCTCACATTTTTTTTTCAAGTAGCACTGATTAATGAGATTTATTCAGAGATTCGATATTGCTCGTGAATACTCAAACCAAATATGAAAATTAGATCCATTGTTAAACATGTGTACGACAAATATAAAATCAAATTCTTCAGATGTAATTTTGGATCATTTCCAGCACTCATCTGATACAAATTAACTTGAAATTTGATCAGAATTCATGTTTTCATAAGACTGTATCGCTGATGCCCTGAATCA
The DNA here is from genome assembly GCA_907164525.1 of Lophiomys imhausi. Classification (NCBI taxonomy): domain Eukaryota; kingdom Metazoa; phylum Chordata; class Mammalia; order Rodentia; family Muridae; genus Lophiomys; species Lophiomys imhausi. Next base: position 3,382,882 of record CAJQZJ010015385.1, read on the forward strand.
GAGATTGTAATTGTGCTTGAACCATGAAGTCGTCATTAGTGCGATTGCATTTACCGGAACTCCATGGTATCTCTACAGTCCCATTTATCTCTACATATAGCAGGAAGTAAATATGTCATCTTGGTCCTTTGAACAGTATTGAGCAATGGTTCAAGGGGCTTGTATTTGCTACAGTGGTGTATGATTTTTATAGAAAGTAAATATTATCCTGATTATTATATCATTTTAATTTCATAGATACTTTTATTCAATTAAAACATGTAATAGGAAAAAAGATATTTACAAACTTCAATACTGATCCTAATTTCTAAATGTTTCCTTAAGTGATTATATGGATATTATTATAAGACATAAACTTGCAAAATATTTCTAAGGACTTACTTTGAAATATAAAAAAGCTATATGGTTAATATTCACTTATAAGAGAGTACATACCATGTGTATCTCTCTGGGTTTGAGTTAGCTCACTCATTATGAGCTTTTCTAGTTCCATCTATTTGGTTGAAAATTGTATGATTTCCTTGTTTCTGATAGATGAGGAGTATTTCATTGTATAAATGTACCACAGTATTTTTTTTCTTTATCCATTATTCAATTGAAGGATATCTAGGTTGCTTCCAGTTATGGTTATTACAAATAAAACTGCTATGAATATAGTTGAGCTAAATGTCCTTGTGGATTGGTGGGGAATCTTTGGATATATGCTCAGGAATGGGATGGGTGGGTCTTGCAGTACAATTATTTCAATTTTTCTGAGATACTGCCAGAATGATTCCAAAATGGTTGTAAAAGTTTACACTCCCACCAACAGTGGAGGAGTGTTCTCCTTTCTCCACATCCTCACTAGCATGTGCTATCTCTTGAAATTTTTATCTTAACCATTTTTATGGGTTTGAGATACAGTCTCAGAGTCATTTTGATTAGCATTCCACTCATGACCAAGAATATTGAGCATTTCTTCAAGTGCCTCTCTGCCATTAGAGATTCCTCTTTTGTGAATTTTCAATTTAGTTCTGTATCCTATGATTTATTGGGTTTTTTGGTTTCTTGGTGTTGAATTTCTTGAGTCTCTTATATATTTTGGATATTAGGCCTCTGTTGGATGAGGGGTTGGTAAAAATCTTTTCTTAATCTGTATGCTGCCATTTTGCTCTAAGGACAGTGTCCTTTGCCTTACAGAAGCTTTTCAGTTTCATGAGGTCTCATTTATTGATTGTTGGTCTTAGAGCTTGAGCTATTGGTGTTCTGTTCAGGAAGTTGCCACCTGTGCCGATGAGTTTGAGGCTTTTCCCCACTTTCTCTTCTATTAGATTCAGTGTGTCCAATTTTATGTTGAGGTCTTTGATCCACTAGGACTTAAGTTGCCAGGACAACAATTCTACAACCCAAAGACTCAAACAGACAGGAACCTAGCTTAACTGTCCTATGAAAAATTCCAGCCAGTAGTGAATCATGGACTCTGTTGCTTGTTAAAGGAACACTTTACCCTAGCTTGTCTGCTTTATCAAGCCCAAGTACAAGAGGAAGCTCTTAACCCTCATGTGACTGATGAACTGAAGGGGTTTGATATGTAGGGCCTCCTCTCATCTGAGGAGAAGGAAATGATGGAGATGGGGAAGAGGGAAGGAAGGAGAATGGTACCAGGATGGGAAGAGGAAGAGGACCTTTATTGAGATGTAACTTGAAAAATAAATTAATTAAAAAGCAAATATAAACATGCTAGGCATTAAAAAAGATGAGAATAATTGAATTATTATTTGTAACAATAATGAAAATACCAACAATATTTTAAACATCTACCTTCAATTGTGTTTTTGTTTGTTTGGTACAAAATATAAAGCCATAAAATACAGAAGATATATTTTATAGGCAGCACCATATGACTCCAGATTTGTTCCAACTAATTTTCAGTCACCTTGGAGGGCTTGAAGATCACTACTATGTTATATAAACCTTGATCACTGAATGTAATTATGAGTACCAAATTAGCAGGTATTCATTATGGAAGAAAAATATTTCTAAATAGGCCTCTGGTGATCATTTTGTTAAATTTTTTACTAAGCAATTCTAATAAGACATGGTCAATCCCCCTATAAATTTCATTGCTTGGAACTAACTACATGATTATTTGCAGTCAAATTACTTGAGTTTTTTTGTCAAGGTAAATTATTATCTCAATGTTTCTGCCAATTTTTTTTCATGTACTGCTTTCAGGCCCAATACTAGCACTCATGATTGGACCTTTCTGAAACCCAATGAGACTATGTTCAGTATTTCAGTTTAAGTTCTTGGTGCTATGTGTATTTATGATTTAAAAGCAAATGATTCTTTCCAAGAAAGAACGTGTCCTTTTCTCCAGCTTTTAAACTGCTTTTAGTATGCAAAATAAAATGCATACAGGTAGTTTCCTTTTATCTTCAAATGTCTTTGAATTTATTTGCCTACAGTGTATTATAGTCTTCAATTACTTACATATTTTCCTAATAAGTCACTATTTATCTCACAGTATTATTGGTTGTCTGTCCAAAGAGGAGTGTATCTGACTATTGCTGAAGTCTATTGTCAGATTTCCTATTTAGAAATCTTCTGAAAAACATTCTTTCAAATCTGAGAAAGTGAATACTCCATTAAAATATTTAGTAACAGTGAAAACATTTAGTAACACTAAACATTTAGAATGTTGAAAATCTTGGAGCATGATGGAAATTTTATACCTATTTTAAATATATTTTGGATTTTAAAGAATGACAGTACAGCAGGAAAGACCTTAGAGGAGGTCTTTACATCTTTTTGCTTTCTAACAAAAACTTAAAAAATTCTTCTATTCTTAAACAAAACCAGATACCTACATATATCTAGTTTATGTATACACCTTCAGTAAATAATTGAGAAATGTTTATTACAAATATGAAATCAATTGATGAAACTACAAAAAGCAACCACCATATTCTTATAGGGACCAATGGACAGACCTGAAGAAGGTACCTTGTGAAAGAAAGAAGCTGGACACAGAAACCTCAGCAGCCAGGAAGCTTGGCTTTTTTATTATATAGAGTTCAACCTGGGGGTGGGGACACAGGGTTGTTGCATATAGTTAAACAAAGGTGCAAGGCTTATGGTTTCCTTGAGGAGTAAAGAGGCAGGTTTAGTTAATAAAAATATTGAGTTATATACTACTGAGAAACACAGAGATTTGAACCAGGTTTGTGGTTCAGTCCTGTAATCCAAGGTACTTGGGAAATTAAAACAGAGGGAAGTTCAAAATGTGTCCTTGGTACAGAATGATTTCAATATCAGTGTGGGGTAACTAGTAAGACCTACTCTCAATGTTAAATAACTGCTTGCCTAGCATGAATGTGGTCTTGGAAGATGAAGTTAAGAAAAAAAGGTCTTTAAATATCAGTGAGCCTTGTAATACAGCATCCTTTGTGAAATCCTCAGTAAAATAAGGAATAATGTACATAGGCACCTGTGAGGTGTGATTGTCATAGGATGCTGTAATACATGATAAATTACACCCAATCTCTTAATGGAAGAGGATACCAGCTTCCTGAAATCACTGTATCCTGAACTCACACTCCTGCTCTTGTCAGAGCAAAATTCATGGGACACACCAAAACAATGTTTCACTTAAAATTTTGATTAAATATATTATGAAACATGAATGAGTGATAAATGCTGTTTAGGATATTGAATATTGATTTATTTCTTTGTAGAGGCTTCACATTATCTAAGTACATCCACTAAAGTATCTTTCCCATGCTTGTACAAAAAGTCATTTCAATAAACTTATATAAAAATGTCTGCATTATCCAAATATTGATAAAAAATATTGTCCATCTCAGACAAACACTTTTTTTACACATTTTCATCTAAGGACATATTATTTATAGAGGAATTATTTGAATATGTTTTGTTATATCTGATTAGAATTGTACGGGATGGTGATCAGAATCATATGTCAATATCCATAGTTTACAGATTGCAAGTTCTGCCTTGATCAACTTTTTTCTGTGCATGTATATGCAGCACATAGACAGTTTAGTCTTCATGCATATTCCTTAGCATGTGAAGCAGGGGAGTTGTCTCTGACATAGACTCTATTCCCTGTTCATTGAAAACTTTAATCCATCTGATATGCCTTGTCTGGTCTCAGTGGAAGAGGATGCTCTTAGTACTGATGTGACTTAAAGAAGAAGAATGGGTTGATGGGTGGTTGTGGCAGCTCCCAACATCTGAGGAGAAGGAAGGGAGGGAGAGGGGAAGAGATTGGGATAGTAGCTGCGTGGGACCAGCTGGGGAGGAGGTTGGGGGCTGCAATCAGAATGTAACTTGAATAAATTAATAAAAAAAGAAAAGAAAATGGTAGAATCAATACCAACTTGTACATTAGAAGAAATGGTCTCAGTAACATTTCTAAAGTATGGTAGGATTAGGGATTTTGGAAGTTTATCATCTCAGGTAAAAGATATGGACAGATACAATTATACGTTCAGATTTGTTTACCATTGAAGGGTGCTTGAAAGCTCACCAAAAACAGATGACATCTTTGAATGTGGATGCACTGTTGGAGGAGTGTACTTTGGAAATCATACTAGGGATCACAGCAATGAAATGCCGGAATTCATGGCCGAGATCATCACAGATTATGACACAAGGGATTTACAATTGGAAGCCCACACGGCTTCGGACTCCTTCCTCCTTGTCTCTCTGTGCAGACACACGTGGAGAGACTTCACCATGCTCCACTGCTCATCACCATTTTGTGCTGACTTGCCACAAATCTACGCTAGTGGATAAAGTAAAGACAGACCCTCCCTGGT
>CAJQZJ010015385.1:3396157-3493244 GCA_907164525.1 Lophiomys imhausi
TTCTTCTTCTTCTTCTTCTTCTTCTTCTTCTTCTTCTTCTTCTTCTTCTCCTCCTCCTCCTCCTCCTCCTCCTCCTCCTCCTTCTTCTTCTTCTTTTCTTTTTTTTTTCATTTTTCGTTTGTTTGTTTTTGGTTAGTGTTTCAGTCTCTATAAGCCTCTAGGGGCCTAGGTTGGTTGGTTCTGTTGATCTTCATGTGTTGTTCTTGACCCTTCCAGGTCTCTCTGTTCCTCCTTCTTCTTTTATATAGGACTCCCAGAGCCCTACCTAATGTTTGACTATGTGTCTCAGTATCTGTTTTGATATGCTGCTGTATGAAATTTCTCATAGGATAGTTATCCTAGGTTCCTGTTCCTTTGCATCTGTGGCATCTGTGGGTTGTAGGATTGCTAACCTGTACTACATGGCTAAAATTCAGTTATAAGAGAATACAAGTCATGTGTATCTTTCTGAGTCTGGGTTAGCTCACTCAGGATGAACTTTTTTAGTTGCATTCATTTGCTTGCAAATTCCATGATGTCCTTGTTTCTCATAGCTGATATATATTAAATTTTGTAAATGTACCACAGTTTATTGTTTGTTTTGTTTTTTTTTTTTTAATCTAATCCTTGGTTGAAGGGCATCTGGGTTTTTTTTTTCCAGTTTCTAGCTATTATGAATAAAACTTCTATAAACATGGTTGAGGTGAAGAATCTTTTGAAAATATATAAAAGAGGATATACAGCTTTCATCTGTGGTCATCAGATAGGATGTGCGGTGTTCTTCCAATTTTTGTGTATTTGTTGAGACTTTCCTTGTATCCAAATATATAGTCAGTTTTGGAGAGAGTTTCATGAGATACAAGGAGAAGCTATATTATTTGTGTTTGGATGAAATGTTCTTTTTTTAATTAATTAATTTATTTATTACTTCAGGTTACATCTCCCTCATAATGCCCTCTTTCCACCCCTCCAAGTCCCACTGTCCTACCCTCTACCCCCTTTCCCTTCCATCCCACTCTTCTGGAGTGGAGTGTCCCTGCATAACAGTCCCCTGCCCCAGTTCAGAAGTTTTATGAGGGCCAAGAGCCTCCTCATACACTGGGGGCCTACATGGCAGCACCACTAGGGAAAAGTGTCTCATTGACAGAAAAAAAGTCTACATTTATGTTCCCTTTGGTACATTGGTTGTAGAATAGTGATCCTGTATTATATGGCTAAAATCAGACTATAAGTGAATTGATGTCATGTACATCCTTCTGAGTCTGGATTAGCTCACTTAGGATGAGCTTTTCTAGTTCCATCCATTTGGCTGCAAATTGCATGATTTTGTTGTTTCTGATAGCTGAGTAGTATTCCACTGTGTAGATGTACCACAGTTTTTTAATCCATTCTTCGGTGGAGGGACATCTGGGTTGTTTCCAGTTTCTAGCTATCACAAATAAGGCTGCTATGAACATAGATGAGGAAACTTCCTTGTGATTTGTGAGGAATCATTTTGGATGTATACTCAGAAGTGGTAGGTACTCTTGGTTTGTAATTTCAGTTAGCATTAATATTTCTGGGTTTGGAACATAGAATTTGTTACCTGTCAATGAGACACTTTGCCCTAGTGATGCTGCCTTGTAGGCCCCCAGTGTATGAGGAGGCTCTTGGCCCTCATATGACTACTGAACTGGGGTGGGAACTGATATGTAGGGACACTCCATTCCGGAGGAGTGGGATGGAAGTGATAGGGTGTAGAGGGTGGAAGGGTGGGACTTGGAGGGGAGAAAAGAGTACACTGTGATGGAGATGTAACCTGGAGTAATAAATAAACATAAAAAATTCTCTGTTATGTTTTTTCTGTCTAGTGGCAATATTGGGGTATAGAATTCTCCCATTACCAGTATCTGTGTGTCAACATATGAATTACGATATATTAGTTTTTCTTTTATGAACTTTGATGCCCTTGTCCTTGGTGAATATATGTTAAGAATTACAATGTCATCATGATGAATTTTTCCTTTGATGAGTATGTAGTGTTTTTCCATATCTCTTATTAGCTGTGAAGTCTGTTTTGTTAGATATTAACTTTGCTACAATGGTTTACTTCTTAGTCATATTTGCTTGGAATTTCTCTTCCATCCTTTCACCCTGAAGTGAACACTACCCTTGATGTTAGGATGTATTTCATGCATGCAGCAGATAGATGAATACATCCATTCTTTCGCATTCTTTCTGTTAGTACGTGCCTTTTTTGGATTAATAAACATTTCTTTTATACTTTGGATTAAAATCCCAATACTGAACATGTTTTTTTGGGGGGTTTTTTTGTTTTTGTTTTTACTGCAGGTTACATCTCCATCGTAGTGTCCTTTTTCCACCCCTCCCAGTACTGCCCTCCCACCCTCTACCCCCATCCCTTCCATCCCACTCCTCTGGAGTATGTGCCTTTTTTATTGGGGAATTAAGACCATTCACATTGAGAAATGTCAATGAGCAGTGTTTGTTAATTCTTTTTATTTTGTGCTCTCTCTCTCTCTTTCTCTCTCTGTGTGTGTGTGTGTGTTGCCTTTTCTGATTTACTCATCTGGGATTATTTCTGCATTGTGTTTTCATGGTGTAGTTAGTCTCTTTAGGTTGGAGTTTTCTTTCTAGCGTCTTAGCTGGGGCTGGATTTGTAGTTACACATTGATTTAATTTTAGTTTTTGTCATGAAATGTTTTATTTTATTCTTGTATTGATATTGAAAATTTTCTAGGTACAATTGTCTGCTTTCACCTGTTTTTTTTTTTTTTTTTTTCCTTTCATTCTATAAAGCAGCTGTTCAGGACTTTTGGCTTTTAGAGACTCCATTAGGAAGTTAGGTGTTAATCTTTATATGTCACTTGGTCTTTTTGCCTTGTTGCTTTTAACAGACTTTCTTCATTTCATATTTTTAAGTTTTAGAATATTATGTGACAAAAGAACTTTCTTTTATGTTCCGGTCTATTTGGTGTTTTTTATGCCTGCTGTATCTTATAGGCACTTGTTTCTTTAGGTTAAGGAAATTGTGTTTCATGATTTTATAATTTCAATGCCTTTGACCTGGATTTCTTCTCCTTCCATTATTCTTATTATTCTTACATTTGGTCATTTCAGGGTGTTCTACATTTCTTGGATATTTTGTGCCAAGATATTTTTACATTTTATTAAACATTTTCTTTGACTGAAATGTTTGCTTTGTCTATTGTCCACATCTTCTATTGAGAGTCTATTGAGAATCTTAGTGCCTGATATTTTGTCATTCATATTTTGTGGCGATGCTTTCCCCTGAGGTTCATGTTCCAGTTCTTAATTTCTCTACTTCCATATTTATATCAGTATAGCTTTTCTTTATTTCCACTTTCAGGTTTTGGAACTGTTTTATTAATTTCTTCTATTGTATGTCTTTTTCATGTATTTCTGGAAAATCCATTCATTTCTTCTTTAAGGATATCTATTATATTTATAAAGGCTATTTAAGGTATTTTTCATGAGTTTTTTCTATTTTGGAATACTCAGTGCCTGCTTTAATAGGATTTCAGAAGTCTACTCTATACACAGCATCCTTCCTATTACTGATTGTTTTGGTCTATGCATCTGGGTTTGAGAAGATTGTAATTCCGGGGCTGATATGGGGTTTGTCTTTCTTCAGTGGGTGCTTGATTCTTTGATTTCTTCTGTCCTCACTGGTTCTTAGTAACTATGATAGCTGTGTTTTGCCCACTATTAAACTCTTCAGAGATACCTATATGCGTGATCATTGTATGTTCCATACAAAATATGTTTCTTCATATTGGAGCCGGATACATAGCAATATGAATGAACTAGTAGTGGGGAGTTAAGGAATACACAGGAAGGAGGAGAGCAAATTGGTCCATTAAGAACTTCATAGTTCTGTAGGTTTGGGGCATTGTATCATGGAGAGAACACAAGAGTTTGTCTGCTACATATCTGTGGATGAGACTTGAGAATTGAATTAGGAGGAGCAGATGGAAAGGTGAAAATCTGTAGTTGGCTCAGACTATTTGCTTCCCTGACTATTTTCTAAAACTTTCACATATTTTTACTTAAAATTCAAAGTCTCTAGATTGTTAAAATTAAAGGTCCTACTTTTGCACATACAGTTTTAATACAACTAAATGAAAACATACATGCTTAATATCAAGTTGTCAAATTCAATGACGAACACTTAATACTATTTTAATTTGATATTATTTATGAACTTACCACCTCTTTTTTTCCATGATGGACTAATCGAAATATTTCCACTTATAATTTTATGCTCATATGTACATATGTAATAAGAGAATCATAACAGCTAATATAACCATGCATTCATTGACTACTTATAACAATCTATTTAATCCTATGATTATGATAATTATTTACTTTAAAATGAGATCTGAGGAACTGATAGCTTTTGACAATGTATGATTTGAAATAAGTTGAATCATATCCCTTAGGTGATTGTCTGGAGAATCTATTCTCACTAAATTAAAGTTTATTTAGAATATATTTGTATGAGGAGAATATGAACATGAAAATTAAGTCACAGTTAAGATATGGCATGAACTGAAATACACAGAGATTTGAATTATCTCTCCAAATCACAGGGTGATAACCACTACAGCAGGCAGAAAGAAGGTCAAGGATATTACCCAGAGTCCCAAATAAAATGTTTTCCCTTAGTGTCTTTTACTTGAGAATTTGAGCTTTCCAAAATTGAAAGCATAACGTTTTTTAATCTATCATTCACAGTACTTTGCTATAGAATTTCTAGAAATTTAGTAGACTGTTCAATGTCATAGAACCAGTAAATGTCAAGAACTGAGAATGCATTGAAATTTTAACTTGCCAGGTAATCAACTACCGTAGCATAGATTTATGATGCTGCTAAAAGACATTTTATTCCTGAGTCAATAACAAAAGATTTTATTACCTTGTCAGAACAAGTCTTATGAATATCAGAATATTTTTCCAATTTCTTTTCCCATAAATGCAATGGGAGCAACATATCTAGGCCAATATGAGTGTCTGTACATATAGTGTCTTTAAGAGAAACTCTGAACTTAGACACCCCAAATATTGAAGGAAGTTAGTACATCTGACATTTTTACTAGGATCAAATAGTTAAACCTTTCAATAGAATTAATAAGCATTAACTCTTCTGTTGTGATGGAAGATACATTGCTTATATATCTGTATTCTTCCTTATTTGAACACCATTAGAAGACAATGTTAAATTTGGGTCTTTGCAGATGTGTATATCATCTATAAGAAATTGTTTTCTAAAAGCAGGCATAGAAGATACAGTAGTAGCAGAGGATATCTGTTTCTCAGGAATATGCTTTTATCATGCTTCTAAAATTTTCATATTTATAGAGAAATAAGATAACATAATAGTATAAATCCAATCCTTTTAAACATGACCATTTAACAACTTGAAACCAATCCCCCTAAATAACAACAAACATCTATATCCCATCAAATGACGAAGGCAGATGGAATTGCCTACCCTGCCTTCTGGAAATGGGACATTACTCTCTTAAAATTACTTCCCGCTGATATGGGACATAGGATACCTGCTTGGGGCCCAAATAAGAATGGTAAAATGTTTAAACAAGTTAATAGTAACATTTGATGTTCACTCCTTTTTTGTTGAGCTATTTCAATATCCTAAGAAGTTTGTAGTCAGAGGCTGAACATCAGGGTTTTACTGAAGTCCTGGCTGGCACAATCTGTGGGGCTGAACCATCTTATTTAGCCATTTTGAGTTGTTCTATTTGTAGATTTTTCAAGACACAGCTATTGAGAAGTCTGCAAGGCTGGATCATCTGGGCTACTTATCTTCTTTGGTGTCTGGTCCCTTTTCTTCAGAAGTTTCAGTTGTCCAGTTGTCCCTGGACACCTTGGATGCTTTTGATGCTCTTTGCTTGGAAAGATAAGAAAAGAGGCCTGCTCAAATCCTAACTCTGCTAACTCTGGGGCACTAATAATTTTTTTTGAGGGAAGCATGTAATATCTTTCCTAGAGCAAATTGGTTTTTGTTTTTGACAATACTAATATATTGAGAGAAACTGGGGACTGTCCAGGCAGCCAGTTCTGTCATTTGTTAGTTTTGGAAGCTGCTTGTTCTACTCTTCCTGTATAATCAGATGTATTTATCCTTCTCAAGTCTCTGATGCGGTTGAAGGCTAGATTGTTGTAATCTCAGTTAAATTTTAAGTTGTTTAGGAATTAAAAGGATATTCTAGATCTAAGTAGATGCTTTTAGTTAATAATGCAAGTTAGGATGGAAACTGAGTTAGGTATAGAAATTTAAACTCATTGAGATAGATAGATAATAGAGTATTAATATCAATTGCTTAATGTGTGTGAACTGGTCATTGGGAATGTATGTTATTCCTTATAATTTTCATAATTGTGGCCTAATTATTCTTATTGATTTGTATTCTATTGTTATATGAAAAAAGGGCCTGTAGTAGACTTAAAAGGAGAGCTGTTGGGGGAAAAAAGATATACCTTAAACTTAAAAAAAAAAATCAGATAGGTGGGTGAGGAGGAAAAGGGTAGGAGGGTGAAACTGGAATGGGGAGGAGAAAGGGGATTATGATTGAGATGTAACTTGAAAAAGTAAAAAAAGTGATAAATCTATTTTTAAGCTTTATCACACATGCAAATATAAATTTTGAACCAATGATATGTATGTGTTTCTTTGTTGATATAGAAACATTCTGTATATATTTATGTACAAACATTCATACATGCATTCTATGAGTCATTTTGTACATTAATAAAAATACAATACATACATTCTTGAACTGTGATATACTAAAGATGAAGGAATAGTTACATAAATTTCTCTGTAAGTTTTCCAGAAAGCTCAATAGTTTATTGAGTACATTATAAGTTATTAGGATGTGTATTAACAAGAATATATACCCAATGAAATATTTGAAAATGGACTTAAAATCATACACAATATGTGTGTGTAAATTAACAAAACTGTTCTTCCAAAGGCTTATAAACTTCATGGAAACAGTAGCCAAAATTTTCTCATACATTTGCAGCTTGCAACACCCTAATCATCAACTTTTGAAAGGTCATATAATCAACATTTGTACCATCTCATACAGCTAGCACTTTTACTTTTTATTGTAAATTCAACATTGTTAGAGGCAAAATAGATTTTCTATGTGAATACTAGCTGTAATCTACCTTTGATCATATGATTTCTTATATAAAATTATCTCTCAATACTCACCAGTTGGTTACCAACCTAGATATAAATGATGATTTATTTTCATTGTCAAACTGACAGGATATAAAGTTAGGAAATCTCCTGGGAGATCTATTGGAGTACCCTGTGGTATTTTATTCTTATTGTGAAAAGTGATTTGGGAAGACCACACACATGCACTGTGGTTGGCACCATTCTTCAGCTGGGGTGCTGAACTGTTTAAGTGAAGAATAGTCATTGGGTAGCATTCATGAATTTAGCTTTCACTATTTCCTAATTGTAAATTCAAAGTAACCAGCAACTTCAAATACTTTCTGCCCTGACATCCCCAGCATGATATTATAAACATTGACTGTGAGATAATGAACTTAAGTTGCTTTGTCAGTGCATGTTATCATGAATAGGAAAATAATTTCAACAGGGTCAATCAACAGAAAATGGATCATAAACATGTAGCAAATATTAAAAAAAAGAAATTGTACTTGGCTGCTAAAAAATCACATCATTACAAGTGAGGGAAGGGCTGGAGAGATGGCTTAGGGTTTAAAAGTGATTGTTCCTTTTACAAAAGACCAGAATTTATTCCTCAGCACCCATATTATGTGGCTCACAATGACCAGATATCCAGTTTCAGAGCATTCATGAGTTCTTTGGCCTCTGCAGAAAATTACATGTACATCAGACTCTTGAACTCATGCAGAAACACATACATTGGCATCAATAAACGCATCTTTAAAAAAATGAAACATTAATAAGAAGACACACTCTCAGAAAGATAAAAATGTGTGTTCTCTTGCATGTGGACCTTAAATTTTACTGTTTTTATATATGAAAGTTGAGGGTGAGGGACTGGGTGTACACTGTGAGACAGTGACTAGGAGACTGGAAGATGTTCAGAGAGTTGGAACAAGTAGGGAAAAAGTTTACATGTCAACAGATACTGGAAAGGATACTGCATGGAATGGAAAGGCACCAACGAAGGAAGAGAGATAGGAAGAAAAATGACAACAATTTTTTGTTTGAAAACTGTTAAATACAAAGATAGGAAGTTGAAAAACATATAAGAAATGCGTTAAACTCCCTCTGAGAAGCTAGACACAGGGAGAAGAGGATGAATCTGAGCGAGATATACTGAATACATGAGTGAAATTATCAAAAAATTAATTTAAATTTTATTTCCAAATATATTTAAGTGTTACTTTCAAAATGAAAAAGTAGAAATATAGTGAAAAGTAACTATGAGACTTAGATATTATGAAAACTTAATATTTTTCTTTTTAATGTTGCTATGATTTTAAGACATTACTAAAACTTCTATAGACTGAATGGGGTAATTTAAGAAAGAAAGCAAAAAAAAAAAAAACCAAAACAGGCTGTTCTGGATCTAAGAAGATGCTTTTAAAATTGTGATGCAAGTTAGTATGAAAGCTGAGTTAGATACAAAACTTTAAACTCATGGAGATGGTAAGATAGTAGAATGTTAAAATCAGGTGCCAAATACATATGGACTGGACATTGAGAATGTATGCTAAGCCATACAACTCTCATAATTGTGGCCTATTTATTTCTGTTGTTTTGTATTGTATTTATTGTTATAAGAGAAAGAACTATTTGTTGAACTGAAAGGGGGAGGTGTTGGGAGGAAAAAGACATACCTTAAACTTAAAAAATAGGGAAGAGGATGAGGGGTTGAAGGGGAAGAGGGTGGGAGAATGGGACTGGAGGGGGGAGTAGGGAGCAGATTGTGATTGAGATGTAACTTGAAGAAATAAAAAATAAATTAAAAAAGTCCTACCACATGATGGACAGTGATGGTTAATTTCCTACTATAATTATTCATATAATGAAAGCAATTTGAGTGTTACTTGAGATGATACAAATAAAACACAATTCATATGAATCTTAAAACAAACAAAAACAAAAACAAAAAACCAAAATGTCATTTGATAAAGGATTAGTTCCCAATGCTTTGGGGCTAATATGTCTTATGTTGTAGAGATGACTGGAGCATGAAGAGTATCTCGTTCAATTGATTCATTCATTAAAGGAATTTTAGCATAATGTATAATTAGGAGTTGAGAAAATCTTTAGAAAGGGGAACATAGGTAAATCTCTTTGAGGGGAAGACTGTGTGACCACTGATCTTGCATACAATAGAGGTGAATGAGATATAGATTGTTTCTTGAAGTTAAAAAAGTAGATGATAAGAGAGACAGACAGACAGATAGATATTTAACAATGTGGTAGAAATTCTGAAGAAAATTCAAGCCTTAGTATGAGAACCACATGGGAGGAACTCTACAGAGAAAAATTGAGGCGTCAGTTGGTAGAAGTGGGAGTATTTTCTTACACTTTTTTGAGGATGGGAATCATTTCTCACCACAAGCTTGTGGTTAGGCTCTTAGAATTCCAACAGGACACAAGGAAGGGAATTGGGAGTAACATATTCCCCACCAATAACATCTTTTTTGTAAAGTTACTTTCTCAAGTGACAGATCCTTGCATGTGGTACTCTGTTAGCTCTAGACTCACAGACAATTTTTGAGTCGGTGTCTGTAGGTGTATCTATGGATTCTAACATTACATTCTTACAGCTATGAAGAATATTACTCTATGATCTCTATTTTTCTCTCTGTCTCTGATTTTTGCTTTGTCACTCATCTGTCTCTCCTCCCACATTCCATTTTACATGTGGGAAACTGTTAACCCATACTGTCCTTCTATGAATATGTGATTTTCTGTCTCACCCTGATATTATCAGACAGTCAATGTAAGACACCAGAGATTAAAGTTATAACTCAAAGCAAACAAAAAAGATAAATGATAGAATCTATAATTTTAAATACTTGTATTCAAATATGTGTGTATTTGCATATGAATAACAATGAAAACAAAGTTATTGAAATGGACTTTAGATATAAAATAGCTTTAGACATACATACTGAAGAAATAAATCTCCTTGTCTTAATTAATTAATTACCTTTAACTTTCAAAGCATCTGTGACTTCACTAATCTTCACAGAAGTATAAGAAATGCAAAACATTAGTGAGAAAGATATTACTTCAAAACAACTTGACATTTTCAAAGCTTTCAACACTCCTAGCTTCATTAAAATTAAATATTCCTGTGCTTTCTTTAAGTGGATGATGCAGTGTTTACTACAGCAGAAATTTAAAGATAGAGTAGCAAAAATGTTTTATGTAGGTTAGTTTTTATATATGACTAATACAAACTTACAATAAATAACTTCTGGGAGGTAATCAAATCTAACATGAAACTATAAAATTAAATAAGTATTGTTCAGAGAATACACATTTTCAAAATAAAAAATAACTACAGGAAATTTTGACTTGAGAGAAAATATTATATTATTACTTTTATATTAAATTATATTGATTCATTATTTCATATAATGCATTACCACATTCACAAAATCTACAGAGATAATTCATTGAGATTTATTTCAGAAATTATAATACTAATCTTATAAATTTCATATTTTTAATACAATCACAATGTTCTGACTTTCTAATTTCATGGTAGATTTTTAGCATCATTAATCTTTTATCTTTTGTAATTACATCCTATTATCTCATTCAACTGGTACTTAAAATGTCTAATCTATTTTCTGCCTTATGTATTACTTGCTCTGGAAAATTCATGTAAATTTCAAATGGATTTTATATAAAACCCTGAAAATTAGAAAAGTTATTAGTCCTGTTGTTGGTTGTAGAGCAGAATACAATATTAAGACTCTATTGATGAAGATAACATATATTTTTGCTTCAAGATAACACAAAATAAACCTGAGACTGAGATGGAATATCCTTCCCTAATATCTGTATTTTTACTATCAGTGGAAAACTTAGCTGGCTGCTTCTGAAGATTAGACAGAACACTATTGCTAGAGTATTGACCTAGCCTGATATGTTGAAATATGTTAGGCAAAATGTGTCCAGAGGTTTAATATTTGCATCACCTTTATGGTTGCAACTAACTAATTAAAGATCTATGAGAGGGAATTCATATCTTGTACTATAAGTCATAGATAAATATGTGGCAAAGAACGAAATATTGTACTATAAGTCACAGATAAGTATGTGGTAAGGAAGGTAATAGGATCTAATGTGTAAGTAATTCCTTTTGTCATTTAATGGATGTGGTGTATCTGTAAAATTACTTTCTGAACATTTGAAATCATTCCTATGATTGCTAATTGTCATAGTCACAAGGTCTTGATTGAGAGATACCACAGAAACATATCTTTGGGTGTATCTAACTAGACATTTCTAGAAAGGCTTAATGGAAGATAGATCTACCTTGTTTGTAGACAGCAACATTCAACAACAAGCATAAGACTAAATAAAATAGGAGAAAGTAAATGTAATAACACTGTTCTACCATAATTAGAAATAATCAGAGGTCTGTATTGTCCCTATAAAACCCCATGTAAAATTATAAAGACAGAATGCAGATGTGGAATTCTATTTAGTTACAAATCCAGGTTGAACAATTGATTCCTGGAGGCTCGTTAGACACAGAAAGCTAATGATATATGCAAGTCTTAAGAAGCTCATAGAATTAAGGAAGTGTAGGTACATGTGAAAGCTATAAAATTCCCCTTTTCCTTTGCCATAGGTATATAAGAAGTAATATTTTTGAGTGTTTGAGTGGGCTGTTGTCTGAAACATGGATCTGTAGCTCTAGGTATACCGTTTTTGTTTTTTTTTTTGTTTTGTTTTTTTTTTTGTTTGTTTTTTTCGAGACAGGGTTTCTCTGTGTAGCCCTGGCTGTCCTGGACTCACTTTGTAGACCAGGCTGGCCTCGAACTCGCAAAGATCCGCCTGCCTCTGCCTCCCAAGTGCTGGGATTAAAGGCGTGCGCCACCACTGCCCGGCTGGTATACAGTTTTTGATAGTTGACAGAAATGTGATTTTTAGTGATATTTACCTAGATAATCTTGGGTAGAATCTTTTTCTTAGTAAGGAAAAGATGCCTTCTTTATAGCAAACAGATATTTATCATGTTTCTGTGGAAATAATTAATTAAATTGTTTAACAGTATTATATTTTTATAATAATTAATTAGTATACTTAATTAGTATTATTAATAATAACAATCATTATGAATTGATTGGCAGCTGTCAATCCTTAACCTGCCATTATAATTGAGAACACACAGACACCACATGGATTTTCAAAAGCTTTGGCCTGGATTGAGCTATTTTAGCCCATCTAAGCTAGCTCTTAATTCTATTCCTCATATATAACCCCATATATACATACATCCCCTTGGATTGCCATTTTCCACATTATGCCAATGTTCCTGGCCATGTGGAATGAAGTTCTTTTTTTCTAACACATGGTGTGTGTCCTCCTTCTTCCTGCTCCTGGCTGCAATGAACTAATCCTCTGTATAAAATGTAGGGTTCCTGTTCTAATCTAAGGAAGTCCTGCCTTCCTACACTCTTTCTGCTCAGCTAATTGGCCATCAGAGACTTTTATTAACCAATCAAGAGAATGCTTCAGAAGGGGCAGTAACCAAATCTCTGCATTGAAATCAGCCTATCAGAAGCAATGATATTAGACCTTCCCTCAACATGTTTCCTCAGGAAAAGGCACATGCGACTACAGTTTTTCCTTGTTCTCCTTGAATAAAGAATTCCAAAAATGTCATTTTGATTAATAAGTTGATATTATTGCTTTTAGATTTCATATCTGTCTAAGATCTTTGATGCCTCTACAACCCCCAGCCTTCACAGTACTATGTGGCAATGAGAAAGCAAGTCAGCAGAAGGGAAGCTTTCGGTTCAATTCTAGGTTGATTCCTTTATATTTTTATATCTTGTAACCAAGCCATGTCATAGACTTGTCTATACAGACTTGTCCCCTAGTACTGTTGGTCAATTAAGATAAATGATAAGAGCCTCTATTTTGGGGGAAGGGCTTGGGATCTTTTTGACCAAAAACTTTGAGAGGTCATGCATACCTGACACTAGAGTATTTGTTTAGTGACCATTACTTGTTGTACAAATATTTTTTTTTTAGTTTTGTAGAGTATTTACTTTAAAATTATTGCTTACCTTTTATTCTTAGTTGGATTTCAACATAATAGGTTTCCAAATGGCTTTTTCATAATTTTGGTGAACTCTCCCATTTTCCTTTGTTTTTCTGATCCCCACCTGTCTCTCTGTTTGAAAATTTCTAATAAGAGTATACCTTCTATCCATCACCCTATCTATGTTCTACTGTCTTGTCCTTTAAGCTAACCATACCTTCTTTCCCAATACTATTGTGACAAAATGAGACCAATTTAAGAAGAATAATTTTATGGTATATATGTTTAAAATGTTAAAATTTCTGAAAATGGCATATTTTCAACACCTTCAAGGAGTCTAAGAGAAGAAAGCTTTGAATTACACCTTTAATATTTGCTAATTTTCAGAAATATCAGGATTTGATATAGAATAATTAATTTTGAAAAGATGAGGCAGTGCCGAAAGAAATGTTAATTACTAAATTGAACTTAATTTCAAATATTTATGCTTTACTATTTTGCCCATCATGTCAGTTGTCAAATCACAATAAACATGGTAATTGTAGGACATTGTTGAATGAATTTTTTTAATTTAAGGTTGTCTCAGTACAAAATTGCTTTTATTAATAATTTTCAAACATTTTAAGGACAAATACAATTGGAATATAAGTAACCAAGTGCAGATCTCATTGATTGTCAAATAGTGATAGGAAAGAAAAATCATGTTTTGATTGAAAGGAGCTGCATCAAGATTCTAATGTATAGTTGAACATGAAGGTATAGACCTATAGAAAGGACAACCTAAGATGCTGAGGTAATGGTATCAAATTTAAGGTATTCTTGAAAAATAGGTGAGCTGGTGTTCTGCAAAGCCAATTTAATATAATCTGTTTTTGAGGATTGTTCTGGAAAGAAATGGACGAATGTTTACTTAGCTTAGATAGTGTATTTAAGAAACACCAAAGAAGTTTTCTCCGCAATTAAAGTTTTGTGTTCCAGGTAATTTATAAATTGGGTTGCTTATAAGGACACAGGCAAATCATGGTAATTGCATCACCAGAAATCTCACTCACTCCAAAGTGTGCTATGACTCCTGAATGCTACATGCCTGGTGCTCCCAGAACGCTTGCAGATACTCAGCAGAAAGAATTTCTGTATCATTGGTATAGTCCCATTAGCAGAGGATGAGTTGTGCCCTCCCTGACAGTCTTGCCAGATTGAGCTATAATCTGTTTTACTGATCTTGGTCGTTCAGTTGGTGTAAGATAAAGTCTCAGTGTAGTTTTGATTTGGATTGACCAGATCACTAAAGATGTGGAACATAGCATTAATCTTATAAGACCATCATGAAATAAAGCTAGACTTCAACCACAACAGAAACAACAGAAAGCCAACATACACATAGAAATTGAACAACTCTTTACTGGATTACTACTTGGTCAGGGAAGAAATAAAGAAGGAAATCAAGACTTTTTAAAATCCAATGAAAATGAAGGCACAACATACCCAAACCAATGGGAAACAATGAAAGCTGTGCTATGAGGAAAGTTCATAGCACTAAGTGCCTTCAAAAGAAAATTGTGACAGCTCATATTAGAGAAATAACAGCTAAACTGGATGAATTGGGGGAAAAAAAAGAAGCAAACTCTCCCAAGAGGAACAGAGGGCAGGAAATCATAAAACTTAGGGCCAAAATCAACAACTTAGAAACAAAATGAACGGTATAAAAAAATCAATGAAACCAAGAGCAGGTTATTTCTGTAAATCAACAAAATAGACAAACTCTTAGCCAAATTAACTAAAAGGCAGAAGGAAAAAACCCAAATCAACAAAATCAGAAATGAAAAGGGAGAAATAACAACAGACATTGAAGAAATCCAGGGCATATTTGGGTCCTACTTTAAAAATCTATACTCCACCAAATTTGAAAACTTAAGCGAAATGAACAATTTTCTTGATAGATTCCACCTACCAAAGCTAAAGCAAGATCAGGTTAACAGATTAAACAGCCCTATAACCCCTAAGGAAATAGAAACAGTCATTAAAAATCTCCCAACCAAAAAAAAAAGCCCAGGACCAGATGGTTTCAGCACAGAATTCTACCAGACCTTCAAAGAAGAGCTAATACCAATACTCTTCAAATTCTTTCACAAAATAGAATCAGAAAGAACACTGCCAAACTCATTCTATGAGGCCACAGTCACCCAGATACCTAAATGACACAAAGACCCAACAAGAAAGAGAACCACAGATCAATCTCCCTCATGAACATAGATGCAAAAATGCTTAATAAAATACTGGCAAACCGAATCCAAGAACACATCAAAAGTATCATACACCATGATCGAGTAGGCTTCATCCCAGGGTACAAGGATGGTTCAACATAGGAAAATCCATCAACATAATTCACCATATAAACAAGATGAAGGAAAAACCCACATGATAATCTTGCTAGCTGCTGAAAATGCATTTGACAAAATCCAACTCCCCTTCATGCTAAAAGTTCTGGAGAGAACGGGCATACAAGGACCATTCCCAGAAATAATAAAGGCAATATACAACAAGCAAGTAGCTAACATCAAATTAAATGGAGAGAAACTTGAAGCACTTCCTCTAAACTCAGGGACAAGACAAGTATGTCCAATTTCACCATATCTCTTCAATATAGTACTTAAAGTTCTTGCTAGAGCAATAAGACAGCTTAAGGAGATCAAAGGGATAAACATTGGAAATGAAGAAGTCAAATTATCCCTATTTGTAGATGATATGATAGTATACATAAACGACCCCAAAAATTCCACCAGAGAACTCTTACAGCTGATAAACACCTTCAGCAAGGTGGCTGGATACAAAATTAATTCAAAAAAATCAGAAGCCCTTCTTTATACAACAAATAAATGAGCTGAGAAAGAAATCATGGAAACAACTCCCTTCACAATAGCCATAAACTATATAAAATACCTGGGGGTAACTCTAACCAAGCAAGTAAAGGACCTGTACAACAAGAACTTCAAGCCCTTGACAAAAGAAATGGAAGAGGCCATCAGAAGATGGAAAGATCTCCTATGCTCATGGATAGGTAGGATCAACATAATGAAAATGACCATCCTAACAAAAGCAATATACAGATTCAATGAAATTCCTATCAAAATACCAACACAATTCTTTATAGGCCTGGAAAAAGCTATTTTCAATTTCATATGGAACAACAAAAAACCAAGAATAGCTACAAAAAAAATCCTGTACAATAATTAAAAAAAAAAATCTGGAGGTATCCCAGATTTCAAGCTGTACTAAAGAGCAATAGTAATAAAAACAGCATGGTACTGGTATAGAAACAGACCAGTAGATAAATGGAATTGAACTGAAGACCCCAAAATGAACCGACACACCTATGGTCACCTAATTTTTGACAAAGAAGCCAAAACCACACAATGGAAAAAGGACACTATCTTCAACAAATGGTGGTGGTCCAGCTGGATGTCCACATGTAAAAGAATGAAATTAGACCCACACTTATCACCTTGTACAAAACTTAAGTCCAAGTGAGTCAAAGACCTTAGCATAAGTTTGGACATACTAAATCTACTAGAAGAGAAATTGGGAAAAATTCTCGAACTCATTGGCACAGGTGACAACTTCCTGAACAGAAAACCAACAGCTCAGTACCTATGACTAACAATCAATAAATGGGACTTCATGAAACTGAAAAGCTTCTGTAAGGCAAAAGACACTGTCATGCGAACAAAACGACTGCCTACAGATTGGGGAAAAATCTTCACCAACCCCACATCTGACACAGAGCTAATATCCAAAATCTACAAAGAACTCAAGAAATTAAATGCCAAGAAACCAAATAATCCAATCCAAAAAATGGGGAAAAGTGCTAAACAGAGAATTCACAAAGGAGGAATCCCTAATGGCTGAGAGACACTTGAAGAAATGCTCAGCATCCTTAACCATCAGAGAAATGCAACAAAATATAACTCTAAGATTCCATCAAACACCTGTCAGAATGGCTAAGATCAAAAGCTCATATAACAACACATGCTGGCGAGGGTGTGGAGAAAGGGGAACACTCCTCCATTGCTGGTGGAAGTGCAGGCTTGTGCAACCACTATGGAGGTCAGTCTGGGGATACCTTAGAAAACTGGAATAGCTCTGCCTGGGGACCCAACCATACCACTTCTAGGTATACATCCAAATGACTCCTCGCCGAATCACAAGGAAGTTTCCTCATCTATGTTCATAGAATCCTTATTTGTAATAGCTAGAAACTGGGACCAACGCAGATGTCCCTCAACTAAAGAATGGATTAAAAAACTGTGGTACATCTACATAATGGAACACTACTCAGCTATCAAAAACAACAAAATCATGCAATTTGCAACCAAATGGATGGAACTTGAGAAGCTCATCCTGAGCGAGCTAACCCAGACTCAGAAGGATGCACATGGCATCTATTCACTTATAATAGGATTTTAGCCATATAGTACATGATATCTATACTACAACCCATGCACCAAAGTGAACATGGACATAGACTTTTTTTTTTCCTGTCAATGAGACACTTTTCCCTAGTGGTGCTGCCTTGAAGGCCCCCAGTGTATGAGGAGGCTCTTGGCCCTCATATAACGGTTGAACTGGGATGGTGGACTGTTATGTAGGGACACACCACTACAGAGGAGTGGGATGGAAGGGTTAGGGTGTAGAGGGTAGGCGGGCAGGACTGGGAGAGGTGGAAGGAGGACACTATGACGGAGATGTAACCTGAAGCAATAAATAAATAAATTTTTAAAAAAGTGGTTCTCAACCATTTTTGTTCTATCTTTTGAGAACTCCTTGTTTAGATAGAGTTTCTTTTTTAAATTGATTTTTCCTTTTACTTAATATCCATTATTTTTAAATTTTATTTTATTTTTTTAGATTTTACCCATATTTTATTATCAATGTGGTCTCTATTCTGCTACTTATTTTCCAGTTTTATGAATTCTTACAAATTATTTTTACAAATCTAAAAAACTCTTTGGTACTCATATGTCATAAAACAGAAAACCACCCAGCATTGTGCTACAATTACTGTTTACTGTGATCTGACCACTAATAATAAAAATTATTAATATATTTGCAAAATAGTCAAATATAAATATTTGAAATTTAAATTCAATTTTAATAATCAACTTTTCCTCTATTACTGCTTCACAGTTAAAAATTATATTCCTTACATCTACCCTGATATTTATGAAAATTAACAAATATTAACTGTAATTGAAAGTTTTCTTTTTAAGAAATGTTTATGGATAGCATTATATTTGTTTGCCATTAAGACCAGTACTTTACTTTCTCAATCACTCCACATAAAAAGTGGAGAATTACAAATCTGTTTCTCTGAAATACTGCCAGTATGTTAATCAGTCTTAGTTCTACTACAAGTAAATAACACAAAACCAAAAAATGAGCACACACTGATAATGTAAAAGATAAACAAAGCAAAACCAAAGTACAGCAGATGTAGGGAAGGGCAGCCTTATTTCTTCATTTTCCCTAATACCTTCTAATATCCTCTTTCCTGGAAGGGAGCACTTTTAAACAGTTTTGTCTTATTACTGGCTTTTCTGATCACATCTTTATTCTTTACATTTTCTTCATAACTATGATTATAAATATTCTTGATTTATCACTTAAGCAAAACTTTTAAAACTTGTAACATTCTCCTATAGTTAAAGGTAGCATCTACCAAAGACCAAAAAAAAAAAAAAAATGTGTTCACCAACTGTATGGAAGTAGTGGAGTTTGAATGGTGTTTACACAAATGGGATTCATCATAAATTCATATCCACAGACTAGAAATGCTCACTGAACAATGCCCTTAAATGCTGCTGCATATTTTTGTTTGTCTCATCTTCTAACAGTAGATTTAAAAAGCAATTTCAGAGTCTCAGAAACTTGGCAATATCACCTTCTTTCTCATTCTCACCAGAGAAATTGTCTCCTATTACATTATGTAATAAAAAGCATGAGATTGACAAACACTGCTGTTTTTTCTCCCAAATGGCTAGAAATAAGTCTGTCATGTTTTTTCTCACTTCTTTGTATTAGAGATATATGCCACTTTATAGTCACAAGTCATTCAGTTGCAATTTTATAGACATTGTGTCTTTTTTTCAACAATATTCCTTCTTGCCCAGAATCTTTCAGAATATATATAAATAAAGAGCTTTCGTCCAGTCTACTATGCATACCCTCAACATGTGTAAGAATTCTTGACTTGTTTATGTGTAGTTTATCTTAAACACTGCTCATACCATAGACTATATATCTACATGTCTCAGCTATACATGTCTGGACTTACTGCTTCTACACATACTGTATACTGAAAAGATTCCATTTTTGTACTTTATTTTTAATTGAAGTAAAATTACACAGTTTCCCTCCTTCTCTTTCCTCCTTCCTACTCCTCGCATAAATGACTCCTTTTCTCAATCTTGAAATCATGGCTCTTATTAAACTTTAGTTGTTACTGTAACACAGACACAGATACAAACACACACACATGGAGGGAGAGAGAGAGAATATATAAATAGAACTCTCTCAGTCTATTAATATTATTTGCATGTATATGAATTCAAGACTGGCCCTTTGATATTGGATAAAAAAATTAGTTAGATCATTCCTTAGTAGGACTGTCACCCACATTTGGTGTTTCTTAGTTTCCTGAATTTCAGGGACTTAATTGAGGATGCCCAGGCACGGACACATATATTTGGATACAAGATACATAAAGTCTTTTTTTTCCTTGTTAGAAATAAGAGCTGTGTCTTGTGTTAACACATTCAGTACATCATTATACCTTGCAGTACTTATATTTTAATTGGATGCATTATTGCTACTTATTTTTCTCCTGATCATGCTCATTTTTCTCTAGTTTAGCTTTGTGCATTCAACACATTCTGGGGAGGGGCTTTCTTGGTTCATTTTATCAGTTAAACTGCCTAATCTATAACACATGAAAACAGTAACTATATCATTCATTAACAGGGCTTTCTAAATTAAAAGGACGCTAGCTATTATTTTATTAAGGTTTTTTATGAGAAATTCTTGTTAACATTATTCAACTTCATTTTGTTTCTACTGACTTTTCTCAAAGAAAGTTTAATAGGAACATAAACTACTGGTTATTCAATATGATACATTATATGCAAAGCCAAATAATGCAAATCAAGAATGCATTGAAACTCTTTTCTACCATAGTCAGAATCACTATTATATAAAATATAAATTATATATATATATATATAATATGTATACTTATTTATTGTTATCAGGATGCAAATTTGTCTTTTAATTGTACAAGTCCTTCTATATTTTCTTAAATAATTAAAAATTAGAACTCTGATATGATGCATAATACTTCAGGATGTAGTCTCAAAAATATCAAAGAAAGCTTACTATAGATATTTTCTTACTTATATTACTTAGTTATGTTTATTGCAGAACTATTCTCATTCTTGATAACAAATTTTATAATCAGCTCCAGATCCATCAAGGATAAATGGATAAAAAAAGATTTTTACATTCATTGTGATCAATGCTCATTACGTATTTTTTCCAAGGAAGGAACATGTGAAAGTGGACAAGAATGTAAAAAAGGAACTTATAAAAGAATAGATGCCATGTGCATCTTTCCTAGTCTAGGTTAGCTCACTCAGGATTAGATTTTCTAGTTCCATCCATTTGGCTGAAAATTGCATGATTTCATTGTTTCTGATGGCTGGGTGTTATTCCATTGTGTAAATGTACCACAGGGTTTTTTTTTAATCCATTCCTCAGTTGCGGGACATTTGGGTTGTTTCCAGTTTCTAGCTATTACAAATAAGGCTGCTTTGAACATAGATGAGGAAACGTCCTTGAGGTTTGACACATGACGTCTATTCACTTATAAAAGAATTTTAGCCATATAGTACAGGATAACTATACTACAACCAATGCACCAAAAGGAACAGGAACATAGACTTTGTTACCTGTTAATGAGACACTTTTCCCTAGTGGTGCTGCCATGTAGGTCCCCAGTATATGAGGAAGCTCTTAGCCCTCATATGACTGCTGAATGGGGCGGAGGATTGATATATAGGGACACTCTGAAGAGTAGAATAGAAGGGAGAGAAAGTAGAGGGTGAGAGGGTGGGACTGGGAGGGGTAGAAAGGAGGCTCTGTGATGGAGATGTAACTTGAAGTAATAAATAAACAATATAAAAGGAACTTATGTAGGAGGTAAATACCAAATGAGGACAAATGGGAGTTGGACTAAAAAAAAAAAATAGTGAACATGATTGAAATACATATTTTTATGTATAGAAATGTCATAATGAAGTCCATCCTTTATGTGATTAATGCAAATGACTAAATAAATTTTTTACATGTAGGATTAATTAGTTTATAAATATGTTTCACAAATTTATTCCTACATAAAATCATGAAAAGTGTCTTCTATAATAATGTTCTCTGATGTTTTGGGAAAATGTTTATTTACCTGAAACTAATAAATATACTTTACCTACATGTACAATTTCCACCATTTTGAAATTTGTTTATTATGTTTTGATAATTTCATACAATATAATTTTATCATATTGATATTCAGCTTCATTCCTTAACTCCTCCCAAATCCATCTCAACCATCCTACCATGGTACATGCTTGTCTTCATTTTTTTCAATTTTAATTTAATAACCAATGGACTCCAGTGTATGTATTCATATACTTCTGTCTCTGAGGTTTTGTACTATATAGCATGATCTTCTTATCTGGAGTCAATCCCTTAAAGACAGCTGGCTTTCCTTCTCCTAGGACCATCAACTGTCCAACGCTTTTCAGTTAGGGGTTTGAGGCTTATAAGTCCCTTGAAGCATCATTTTATAAAGTTGACTGGTTTTATCTTGGGTGGGTAATTCAGTGCTTACCACTTCTGTGTGTTTTTGGTAATGTCATTCTGTCATGTCTAGAAGGAACTGCTTTGCTTTAGCTCTCCTTGATCTCAATCTTGGAGTCTTTCCAAACCATATTTTCAATGATTTGTGAGCCTTGTGAAATGGGTGTGTTGTACAAATGTCCCACTTGTCACTGAACACTACACAATCATGTATTTTTTTCAGTATGACAAGTTACAGTTTTTTATTGTTAGCACCACATGAAACTACATAAAACACTTCTCTGATAGTAAGTGAGAAATATACTAATCTATAGGTAGATAAAAGTGAATTTATTCCATTTGATATACATTTTTTCATAGGCAACCAAGAGCAATAGTAGTGGTTTGTATTGTGTTGAGGATCTCTAAGACACCTGTAACCAACAACTGAATGGGAAGTATATAACACACTAGGCTTTATCTTGTGTAACTTGTGGCTTCTGGGATGAGCATAATCCCATTGTGCAGGGTAAATCCACTTAAACTCCTGTAAATCAGTATGTCAATATGAGTGTGTGTGTGTGTGTGTGTATTTATAAAATGATAGCCTTTTGTATGGATTTTCAAACATCATTTATTGATAGATTTTTTTAAAATCCTGCACAATTCAAAAACCAGACAGCAACCAGAACTTATAAAGTCATGTTGAACACAGTACCAGAACATTTAGATTTCCAAAATGGCTGATATTGGGAATTGTGTATGAACCTGAGAGAATAAAATGAGATTTTTTCAGTTTCAAGGTACATATCTAATATTCATATTTTCACAATAATTTTTAACTGTAAACTTATATTTCTTTGTGAAATTATTTTCTTATTATACTTTGTTCCTTGTTTACTTCATGAAATTAGTGATTAATTCATAGATTTCTATAACTTTTGGTAGAGCATGCTGCAATGAAAGATGCCATTTAATTAAAAGAAATACTACCAAAAAAGGGGCTATGTATAAGTTACAACTGAAATATAGTTTAGTTGCAATTATTTGTAAGTGGTGCTTGGAAACCTATTGAATAAATAAATCCAACCATTATAGTTTCCAAAGTAGTACTGAAATTCTATTTACAAATTTCAATTAAATTATCAAACCTAAAAATGTGTTTTTACTTGCATAATTATGTTACTGTAACCCTGTGACATTCCATAGTGTAAAAATTAACATTTTATTAATGTTAATTAACTTCAAATAATTTGGTAATTGCAAGCAATCTTCAGCTTCTGATTGGAAACAAACCTAAAGTAAAAACAAAGATGATAAGTACTTCCAACTAAGAATATGTGAGAGTTGCATGCTTATAGAGAATAATGTAGAATTCGTCTTCCCTGTGCACAGGAGATCTTGGTAGCTTTTGCCATTATTATTAGAAATGAATGTAATAGCTGAGTAGTATTCCATTGCTCAAATGTGCCACATTTTCTTTATCTATTCTTTAGCTGAGCTATTTCTAGTTTGATTCCAGTTTCCAGCTATTATGAATATAGCTGCTATGAACACAGTTGAACAAATGTTCTTGCGGTATGTGGGACATGTTTGAAGTATATGTCCAAGAGGTTATAGCTGGGTTTGAGGAAGAATTATTCCCATTATACTGAGAAAGCACCAGATAAATTTCCAAAGTGGTTGTGAAAGTTTGCACTCCCCACCAGCAATGGAAGAGTGTTACCTTTTCTCCACATTCATGCCAGCATATGCTGTCCCTTGAGTTTTTGATCTTAGCCATTCTAATGAGTGTGAGATGGAATCTCAGAATGGTCTTGAGTTGTATTTCCCTGATGACTAAGGATGTTGAGCATTTCTTTGTTGTTGTTGTTGTTGTTGTTGTTGTTGTTGTTTGGTTTTTTTAAATATTTATTAATTACTTCAGATTACATCTTCATCACAGTGTCCTCTTTCCAACCCTCCCAGTCCCACCAATCCCACTCCTCTGGAGTGGAGTGTCTCTACATAACAGTCACCTGCCTGAGATCAGCAGTCATATGAGGGCTAAGAGCCTCCTCATACATTGGGGGCCTATAAGGCAGCACCACTAGGGAAAAGTGTCTCATTGATAGGAAGCAAAGTCTATATTCCTGTTCCCTTTGGTGCATTGGTTGTAATATAGTTATCCTGTACTAAATGGCTAAAATCCGATTATAAGTGAATAGATGCCATGTGCATCCTTCTGAGTCTGGGTTAGCTCACTCAGGATGAGCTTCTCTAGTTCCATCCATTTGGCTGCAAATTCCATGATTGCATTGTTTCTGAGGGCTGAGTACAATTCCATTGTGTAGATGTATCACAGTTTTTTAATCCATTCTTCAGTGGAGGGACACCTGGGTTGTTTCCAGTTCCTAGCTATTTCAAATAAGGCTGCTATGAACATAGATGAGGAAACTTCCTTGTAATTTGGTGAGGAATCATTTGGATGTATACCGAGAAGTGATATGGCTGTGTCTTTAGGTAGAGCTATTCCAAGTTTTCTAAGATATCACCAGACTGATTTCCATAGTGATTGTACAAGCTTGCACTCCCACCAGTAATGGAGGAGTGTTCCCTTTCTCCACAACCTTGCCAGAATATGCTGTCATTTGAGCTTTTGATCTTAGCCATTATGACAGGTGTGACATGAAATCTCAGAGTTGTCTTAAGTTGCATTTCTCTGATGATTAAGGATGCTGAGCATTTCTTCAAGTGTCTCTCAGCCATTAGGGATTCCTCCTTTGTGAATTCTCTATTTAGCTCTGTCCCCCATTTTTTGATTGGATTATTTGGTTTCTTGGCATTTGCTTTTCCACCATTTGACTTTCTTCTGCTGAGAATTCTCAGTTTATCTCTGAATCCTATTTTTAAATGGATTATTTGGTGTTTGCTTTTATCCTTTTTGAGTTCTCTACATATTTTGGATATTAGCCCTCTATCAGATCTAGGGTTGGTGAAGATCTTTTCCCAATATTTAGACCGCCATTTTGTTGTCTTCCCAGTGTTCATTGCTTTATAGAAACTTTTCAGTTTCATGAGGTCCCATTTATTGATTTTTGATCTTAGAGTCTGAGTTGTTGATATTCTGTTCAGGAAGTTGTCTTCTATGCCAATGAGTTCAAGGTTGTTCCCCACTTTCTCCTTTATTAGATTTAGTGTAATTGGTTTTATGTTAAGATCTTTTATCACCTTGGACTTCAGTTTTGTGGAGGGTGATAAATATAGATCCATTTGTATTTTTCTACATGCAGACATCCAGTTAATCAGCACCATTTATTGAAGATACTTTTTTTTAATCATTGTGTGATTTGGCTTCTTTATAAAAAAAAAAATCAAGTGTCCATCGATGTGTGGGTTTATTTCTGAGTCTTTGATCTGATTCTGTTGATTAATTAATCTCTTTCTATACCAGGATTATGCAATTTTTACTACTATTGCTCTGTAGTACAACTTGAAGTTGGGAACGATGATGACCCCAGAAGTTCTTCTATTGTTGAGGATCATTTTAGCTTCTCTGGGTTTTTTGCTTTTCCATATGAAGTTGAGAATTAAGAAAAAATAAAGAAATGATTATAAGCTCTCATCAGACCATAATGGGAGGATTAAAAT
The DNA here is from genome assembly GCA_907164525.1 of Lophiomys imhausi. Taxonomy (NCBI): domain Eukaryota; kingdom Metazoa; phylum Chordata; class Mammalia; order Rodentia; family Muridae; genus Lophiomys; species Lophiomys imhausi. The sequence goes on from CAJQZJ010015385.1 coordinate 3,421,954, forward strand.
AAAATGGAAATGAAAGCAAACACAATTCTTATAATATTATTCCATTCACTTTTTGCTTTATTTGCTTTGCTGTATTTGTTTCTTGATTTTAGAAAACATTCTGTAATTTTCTTTTAAGGAAACCCATGATACTACATTATTTATATCAGTGGTGTAATTTATATTCACTCTGAGCTATAAAATATATGAAAACATAACAACGATGCCTCCAAGTGACATGATTTTAAGCATAGTTTATTTCCATAATATTAGATACTCTGATTAAAGAAATATGTAGAACGAAATAATAGCTAAATAATACATTAATATTATTTTTTAAATAGTGTTATTTGTTGTAATACATTCAGACTACTACAAATTATAAATCTCATGCTATTGTTTCTCTAACTGCTAAGTTATACAATTGTTTCAGTACTTTGAGCATTTAAAACATGACTATTTTTTAGTATAAATAAATTTACATATAAGAAACTTTTGTAATAAGTTGAAAAACAATTTAAAATATAAGTGATAAAACAATGTGACAAAAATGAATGAGCTTACACTTTGAACTCTCATGGACTCAGTCTCACTATCTGAGCTACCTCAGGTATTTAGCTCTTAAAGATTACCATAATAATGCCTAGTATAAAATTATGCTTAGAATATTTCCGGTTCGCCTATCCTGAAGCTCAAAATCCTTCCCCTGGAATCTAGTTGCAAAGAACAACATATGTGGCCAGGTTTACTATTGCATTAGTTGCATTGTCAACTTTCCTCATTAAGATGACAAAAAAAAAAAAGTTAAGGGATGTTTCATTTGAATTCAAAGTTTAAGGGATTTGGCAGCAAGATCATTAGAGATTAACTCACATAATACCTGAAATCATGAGCAGAGAGTAATGAATACTGATCTTTCAGTCACAATCTCCTTATCCATCCCTGGGGCCCTTAGAATTATGCTCTCTGAGTAAATCTCCACACTTCAATTAACTGATCCAGAATCTCTTAGACATGTACATAAATTTGGCATCTCGTTTGTTACTGTAGGTATTGTCCACATGACAATCTTAACTATCACACTCAGTCATGATTCTATGGTTTTGCATGTGTGGACTGAATTATTCCTGGTAAATATTACATTTGGCCTGTTGAGGTTTTTGTTTGTTTGTTTGTTTTTTCTTTCCTTTTTTTAAAAAAATAGTTTGCACATGTTTTAAGTACATTATTAAACAAATGAATGTTTATGCAACCACAAAATACAATACTAGGCCCCTGTTATAGTTCCTACTACAAACTGAGTATATATTCATTAAGACTACAATAAATAACAGGAAATATCTGTTTGTTGTTAGCTTTTTTATCAACACAGTATAGTGATCTGTGCATAGTTAACAGAAGAGTATAATATTTAGTGATATTGGTAAATGTTTATAACAACAGTTTAATAAATATTATATAAAGCAAACACAAATATTAACATATACAAAAATCAAAATTATAATGTGTACATGATTTATAGTTCTAAAATTTTTAAATCATATCCCCCATTAACAGTGATGCAAAATATGCAATAAAATGCTTATCAGTCAAATCCAAGAATATATATATATATATATACACATCCACCATGGTCAAGTATGCTTCATCCAGGGATGTAGGGTGAGTCAATATATAAATCCATCAATGTAATCTACCATATAAACAAACTGAAAGAAAAAATCACTTGGTCTTCCCATTAGATGCTGAAAAATCCTTTGGAAAACTCCAACAACCATTCATGCTAAAATTCTTTGAGAGATTGGGATACAATGCCCATACCTAAACATAATAAAGGTAATATACATGAAGCTTATAGCCAACATCAAATTAAATGAAGAGAAAAAAAGCAATTATACTACATAAGACTGTTCACTCTCTCCATGTCTACACTGTACTTGAAGTTTTAGCCAGAGCAATAACACAACTAAAGGAGATCAAGGGGATACAAATTGGAAAGAAGAAGTCAAAGTATCTCTATTCACAAATGATATGATAGAATACATAAGTGACACCAAAAATTCTACCAGGGAACTTGTACAGCTGATAAATGCCTTCAACAAAGTGGTTGGATATGAAATTAACTAAGAAAAATATCAGTAGCCCTCCTTTACATAAATGATAAATAGGTTAGAAAGAATATAGGGAAAAAATCCTTTAAAATAGCCACTAATAATATATCTTGGGGTAACTCTAACCAAGAAAATGAAAGACCTGTATAGCAAGAACTTCAAGTCTCTGAAGAAAGAAATTGAAGATATAAGAACATGGAAAGATTTTTCATGTTCATAGATTGATTGGTAGGATTAACATAGTGAAAAGGGTCCTTTTAACAAAAGCAATCTACAGATTCAATGCAATTCCCATAAAAATACCTACACAATTCTTTGCAGAGCTTGAAAGAACAATTCTCAACTTCATATGGAAAAGTAAAAAACCCAAGATAGCGAAAACAATCCTGTACAGCAAACTAACTTCTTTTGTATCACCCCCTGATTTCAAGTTGTACTACAAAGCATAATAATAAAATCCATATAGCCCTGTGATAAAAACAGAAAGGTTGATCAATGGAATCACAGTGACCCGGAAATAAACCCACACATGTATGGACACTTGATTTTTGACAAAGAAGCCAAAAAACAGAAAATGGAAAAAAATAGCATCTTCAACAAATGGTGCTGATCTAACTGGATGAATGTATGTAGAAGAATCCAAATGGACCCATATTTATCACCCTGCAAAAAAATCAAGTCCGAGTGGATCAAAGAACTCAACATAAAATTGAACACACTAACTCTAATAAAAATGAAATTGGAGAGTAGCATTGAATCTATAGGTACTAAAGACAATTTCCTGAACTGAGCACCAATAATTCAGGTATGAAGATCAATAATCAATAAATGGGGCCTCATGAAACTGAAAAGTTACCATAAGGCCAAGGACACTGTCAATAGGACAAACTGACAGCCTAGAGATTGGGAAAATATCTTCACCAACCCTACATCTGATAGAGGGCTAATATCCAAAATATGTAGAGAACTCAAGAAATTAAAGACCAGCAAACCAAATAACCCAATTAAAATTGAAGTGCAGAACTAAACCAATTCTCAATAGAGGAATCTCTGTGAGTGTAATTTAACTAAGCAGTTAAAGAATGGTCTGACAGATTACTAAATGTGAGACATAGGGTTGCAAAATAAAAAAAGGAGCCATCCCTATACACTGCACATCCATTTATGATACTGAGAAAATGGCCAAGAACCTGGGACTGGAAGGGTCATGGGCCTAGGGTAAAACCTACACTAGTGTACTCTACTGAACGAAAATGGCAATAAGATCACTTCTAATGACATACTGCTGTAAACATAGGTCAGATTGTCATTCAAACCTCGTCAGAGATTAGCAAATAACACAGAGACTTACAGCTAGACTATGTATAGTGAGTGAAGGACTTTGAAGCATTCAGTCCTAAATGGGAAGCCCTTACTAAATCCCTCCTGTTACACTAAATCTTACACTTTAAATTTACAGTCAGAAAATTGGCTCAATGGATAATGAAATCTTTGCCAAGAATGGTTATTTTAAAGTGTTTTTTGACTTAGGACCATGGTATTAGTAGAGCCAAACACACACACACACACACACATAGGCACACACTCTCTCTCTCACATACACATTCACACACATACATACATTCTCCACACATACACTCCCACACATGCATGCATACACAGATATCACAAAAATTAAATAGATTAATATTTCAGCATAAAATTGCTCATAATTCAATATAAAATAGCTCATATTTGACATTAGTCAATGAATGGAATATACATCACAGGATTTTATATTTAAATATAACATTTTAACAGTTAATTACTTTGTGTAAAGTAAACCTTCAAAAGTTAGTAGAGATATTTAATTTATGTTAACTTTTATGTCTATAGATATTTTACAATACAGCTGAGACTACTAACTGTTGAGGTTATGTAAACATTATTGTATCTGTTGATAATTTACTAAAAATTTATGTTAGTCCTTTCAATATTTTCTCTGCACCTTTTCACAATACTCTCTTTTCTATTTCTCCATATATATAAATACATATATATTCTTATATCTAAAATACTTAACTTTCAGTTATACTATTTACTACTTCATTGTAAATTATACAAATAGACCTTCTGATGTGAATGTTGAAAAGAATGAAGAATACTTATCAAGCAATGAAATATGTTATTCCTAGAAAAAATTTAAAATTATATGTAGCATTATTTTTCATGATATATTCATACCTACTAGGTTTTTATAATTAGACACCAAAATTAAACCACTTAAATATATCTATTTCATTTTGTATGAATTTATTAAAAAATTCTGTTTTCTTTCCATTATTACTTCTATATTTGGAATTTTTATTCTCTTTATATGTTAGTTAAATAGATTATTATGATTATTTAGAATTTTAGATAAATCTAAATATTTCAAATGAGATATTTCAAATTTAGTTTGTGTCTGAAAAGATGGCTCAGCAGTAAATAATGCTTGGTGTTCATTCAAGTACTTATGTTTAGTCCCTTGCAACTATGTTAATAGATCACAACAGATGCCATATTCAGGCATTCATAGACTCTCACACATATGACACACACAAACAAGTGCATACACACACACACACACACACACACACACACACACACACTACAAATAAAGGTGAATCTTTAAAACATTATTTTATGTTAATAAAATAATTACTGTTGACCAAGTCTTCCTGTGTTGGTATACATTGTTCATATGGAAAATTATGTGTTATCTTTCTGAATGTATTATGTTAAAAAACAATAAATGTGGAAATGTTTTGTTCCTACTATTGCTCCAGAGATTAAAGCAATGAAATATTATTTGTGCACCTTTATTTCCCACATCAATTTACTGAAGCTGTGTAACATTATTTTTTCTCACTTTTGTTATTTGATAAATCCACAGTGAAATCAACATTAAATAAATGTGAGAACACTTCTTGTGAATCATAAAAAATGATAATAAAATTTGTCAATTCTCAAAATGTTAGCAGTGTGGCTACCAAAATCATAAATAGTTAGATATATACTGTCACATGGAGGACACCTCATCCTAATTATTGGAGGTTCATAATGATGTACATGTCTATATATACATGTCTTGAATGTCTGACACAACCTCATGCAACAGAGATACAGTGATGTCTTTATTTCTTCTTATTAACTGAAATGAACTGACATTTGTTCTTTGTACAACATTACCATGAGTTTCTATCATAAGTTGCCTAAGTGTTTTGTTAATAATTACTTCTGGATATGTCTATGACACTGTACATTCATATGATACTTTTTCAAAAAAAGTAAACCAAAATAACAAGTGGTTGATAGTTGTAATATATAATATTCTGTAAAACATCACTTGCAATATATTTTACAAACTTATTTGAAATTAATGTTAGCTATAAAGAATAGTATAAAATTACATTGCTCGTGAAAGATAAGTCCAAAATAGAAAAGAGAATGTAAAGAAATAGAAAGTCATGTACAAGATGTTATCTGGCTAGACATCAACTAAGAAACAATGTTAGCCTAAACTAACTTAGAAACATTAACTAAAGAACACAGTTCACCTAAGCTAAAGATCTAAAGCTGTGGATAGAGATCTAGAGGAATAAGTACACTCATTGTTCAAAATTGTGTGAATTTCTGCAAAAATTCTTTAAATCTGCCAGTATCTATTAAGATGTAAGTGTCAAAAGAATTAGTCTTTATGAGCTTACTACCATTCAGAGATAATGGTGAAATGATTCAAGAATAGATTCAGAGCAGCCATAAACATTTTTTTTTAATCACACCGTAAATTGCGTTTGTGGAGAGTTTGCATACTGTAGAAGTAAATCTCTAAATTATGAACCTGTATTTATATTTAATTGGACAGTGGTGTTAATCTTACCCACCATTATAAATAAGCACACACAGACACCTGATGGATTTTAACAAGCCTTAGCCTGGATTGTGCAATCTTAGCCCATCTAAGCTGCCTTATAATTCTATTTCCCAAATATGACCCCAAATATATATGTGTCCCCTGGGCTTTTATACTTCACATTATGCCACATGTTCCAGGCCACATGGAATGAGGTTCTTTTCTCAAATCCATGGCATGTATGTTTTCCTTCCTCTCCTGGATTTTTCTTCTACTCATGATGTTCTCTGTCTGCCCCAGCAGTCCAAAACTTTGCCCCGCCTAACTTTTTCTCTACTCAATGACAGGCTTTGGCATTTTATTAAAGCCAATCAGAGACGATGATTAGAAAGCAAGGTAACACAGCATTATTTGATGTATAGCAAGCAGGCTTCTGGGAGCAACTTAATTAACATTTAGAATACATAACATCACCCCATCAGTACACAATATTGGTTATTATCTGTTTTCATTTACCATTTTATGTGTAGATTAATGGCTTAACTCACTAGGGTTTTTCAGACACCTAAGTTAGCATAAAAATGCCAATAGTTGTGGGAAAAAATAGTAAATGAACTAATCTATATTATGTTGGATAGCAAAAACTCAGGATGATGAACTCAGAAGGACAATCAAGTGAAACTGTTTGCTAATACCTTATATCAGCAAGCATCATACTTAAGAGATATCAATATCCCCTTCTACAAAGAATATACAGTGGCCTCATTAGAAGAGGATGCTCTCAGCCCTGATGTCACTTGATGGACTGGAGTGGGTTGATGAGGGGTCCCCTCATCTGAGGAGAACCAGAGGCGATAGAAGGAGAAGAGGGAGAGAGGGTAGGACCAGGTGGGGAGCAGGAAAAGGGCTGTGATAAGGATGTAACTTAAATAAATATATAAATAAATAAAAACAAAAGGAATATACACACATATACCAGTACATATATACTTATACAAGCATGAACAGCCTTCATACATACTAAGACAATGATAGTACTTACAATGATAGGTGTTGCAATAGTTGCTAAGGTAGCATATGCCATACAGTACAAGAAACTTGTTAGTGTGATCTGCTCTATTGCTGAAAGAGTTGGCAGGCAGGCAGCCTGCTGCTGGTTATCTTCACATTCAATGTGAAGTTCTTTGTGAGACTGAACAATTCTCCCAAGTCATATTCTAACCATATACACCATCTACTTTTACTTTATCTGCTTATTTATGCTCTTTACTTATATTTAGCTTAAACTGAAGACTTTCTCTATACAAGAGGAAAGGCTATTAATTTGTATTGCCATTTTTAAAATTCAAATTATAACTGTAAATGCATTGAGTATGCTGCATTTCTATTACAGTTTAACTTCTGTGATCCAGCTAGTTTCATGAAGTGAAATATCAATGGAATGACTATGTGACTCACAGAGCAGTACAGAGCAAGGCCAAGGGACAAAACAATCCTGTCAGTCTCTTCAGGACAAGGACTCACCAGTATTAAGTACAGTTCTGATTTTGGATAGCTTTCCCTCATGTATTCTCATCTTATTGTAACCACTTTTTCCTGTGGCTGTCTAAATTTTTTCATTCTTTCAAGAATAATTATTTCTAAGAAAATTGTTTCAAGACTATAAACAACTATTAACTCACTGACATCAAGTATTATTATATTTAAATTTAAATTTTCTTTTGTACTAAGATGAGGTTTTATCTACACCAGACTATGCCTAACTGGTCATGTAATAGAGAAGAAGCTTTAATTTTACAGTTGCCTGCCTCCTCCTCCTACACCTCCTAAGTATTGAGGCTATAGGTTTAGGACACCATATCTGGTGTGTATTGTCCTAAGGATCAAACTCAGTGTTCTCTCCATACTAGGATAGGATTATGCAAATTTGTTGGGAGCCGCAATCACCATTACAAGATGGCGCCGACTTCCTGCTTCCTGGTTCTTCACGGAGGTGCTGTGCAGGTGTGTGCATGTGCAAGGCGCGTTTCTTGGCATTGCGATCTCATGCTAATTAGGTGATTCCATATGAGCCAATGAGGGTTTGACAAGCCTCCCTATGTGCTATATAGGCAGCCGCCTGCCAGAGCTCGGGGTCCCTCTCCACCATGCTATCTAAAAGAGCTGTTCAATAAATGCTGTCAGAAGAATCCTGATTGTGTGGCGCTTTCCTTATCGGCGAGGCGAGCGCGACACAAATTTAGTGAGCTATATAGGCAAACCCTATGCGTTAATATGTCCTAAAAAGTTATATATATGTATATATATACATTATATAAAATGTGTGACTCGTAAGAAAGTGAAGTGTAATTAAAGTGTCATTAAATATCTGTCATTTAGATGAATTAATATATTTTAATTTTTTTCAAACCATATAGGCAATCATAAATTCAAAAAGGGAGATTAATGAATTGTGAGAAATAAATTTTTATCACTTTAAAAATACAGAAATAATCATTTTGTAGCCGCATGCCAACCTAACATGTTATAATTACCATTTAGAAAATGCCATCTGAGCTACAAAATTTAACAGTGGACATTCAAAATAAGACAACTGAGAATTCAAAATTATGTTGTAACATGTCTCTGGAACATAAATGCAAATTAAATATGAAACAAATTGCTGTGCTTACAAGCCATTTTTATTCGCACATGGAATTTTAATGGTTCATGTCTCATTGCTGACTTCGATGCTCAACTGTCCTACAAATGTCTCTCTTGAGAAATAAGTGATCTGAACATTTAGAAGTAATCTTTTCTCCCTCATAGAAAGTCAGCTTAGTGGTTTTGAAACATGTTTTTTTAGCAAACAAAGTGGTATGTATTTTACTTATATCATAAGATGATTCCCCCAAATATGTTATCTTTTTCGCATTTTGAACAGTATAAAATATTCCACAGACTTAAAGAAATAAATTAACCTGATTAATTAAATCAAAAGTTCAAATATAGTCATAAAGATAGTTGCTTATCAAGAGAAAAGTGTATTCATATTATCTGTAAGTAAATATCTTTAAAATCTTATTAAACTTTCACTTAATAAGATTTTAACATACTTTACTAAGTACTAAGAAATTTAATTTTCTTTTTTGAAGTCTTAAAATTGGTATTTTATTCAATGTCTTCATTTAAAAACTGGAAGTGTAGTATGTAATATACCTACACACAGATGGATTACTGCTTTCCTACTCTAATCTATGAACAAGACAGAGCCACTATAATATATCTCCTTAGAAAATTTAAGTACCTGCTGAAAGGAAATCTAAATCTGTGCTTTAGTACAATATTCTTAGGAATTTCTTTTTTCTAGAGTTTGATGATTGCTCTCCTAGGAAACACACAAGAATTAATGTTTAACTTTGTATCTCACCTTCAACCCTTCAACCACAACACAGAGAACAAAGGGATAACTGAAGGCACAAAAAAGAAAAATGAGCAAATAACCTAGGACATGCTTACTATTTTAACCTGTAGTTACTTCCTCTAACAGTGGCTGCAACTGAGCAGTACCAGTTTGTTCTGGATAGATAATTTCTAAATCCACTTATGCTGTCCTTTAATGCCACTCGCATTTTACTTTGAATCATATGATGTATAATTAAACAATTCTAATTTGATTATACTCACTTTAACATTCTCTTAAAGTCATAATCAAGTTATGTTGCCCATATTCCCATCATGGTCAGGTATGTTTTGCACAGCCTTCTGATCCCTGAGGAATCAGCCAGAGGGCAGTGATTTCTTGTTATTGCCATGTTGAATTAAATGTAAGTGTCCGCTGACTGTTAGAAACTCAATTAGGCCTTTGTATTAGATTAGAAAATGTGAAATCAATATCTCTTCAAGCTTGAAGAACTCTTGTGTTTGTGAACAAACCGCACATATCTTATCTAGCACTACAACATAACTAGGTAGGAAATTCATAGGAGCTAACATGGACTTGGATTTGATAATGGCATACATAGTGCATTAATCGTTTTCTTCCTGGTCTTTGGGTCTCATACTTGCCTTCCACAGATATTGAAAAATGGCTTTACAGTATTTTCTTGGTAACAGATTTGAGGGCATCCTGTGATCTAGGCTGCAAAATACTAGAGTATGCTGAAAATTGCTTTCTAATAGCTAACTAATTAAAACTCTTATTCATATTATATTCTTGCAGTAGCTTTTCCTACTTTTATTAGAGGCAGCCATTAATATCATCCCACTAAGTTAAATAGGATTATCTTTGGTCTATCCTTTCTTATATAAAGAACTAAATTTAATTAATTATCCATTGTTTTATGTTTCCTTTGTAAGTAATGATGTTGCAATGGACAGATGAAAGCTTTAATACAACTTAAGCTCTCACAAAAGACCTTAAGTAATAATCAGTTGATAAATCACCTATATAATATGAAAATTTCCATCAATTCTCTAAAACTATAGGCTGCTTCTAAAACTGTGCCATTAATGTTGGATTATTCTTATAATATGGACTTTTTAGAAAAAAACTAAGATCATTACTTAATTAAAATAAGAATACTAGTTCACGTACTATTATAAATCTCCACACATTCCCTTTAAGATGAGAAAAATTTTTAAATTTCACTATCTTACAGGTGAGATGTACACCCGCACAATTCATTTATGAACAAGATTCACATAACCCTGCGGGACTTATCACTGTACTTTTTTGCAATATGTCTGTGTACAAGTACCCACACTGTGAGCTAGTATGTGTAGTATTAATTAAAGAACTGTGCTTTTATGGGTTTGTTGGTTTTCCTGCCTATTTATTATTATTATTATTATTATTATTATTATTTTAATAATTTGTTTTTATTTCTTCAAGTTACATCTCAATCACAATCCCCTCCCTACTCCCCCCTCCAGTCCCACCCTTCTACCCTCCTCCCCCTCAACCCCCCATCCTCTTCCCTTTTCTTTTTTTTTTTTTTTTTTTTGGTATTTCTTTTTCCCCCAACAGCTCTCCCTTTCAGTCCAACAAATGGTTCTTTTTCTTATAACTATAAATACAATACAAAACAACAGAAATAAATAGGCCACAATTATGAGAGTTATATGGCTTAGCATACATTCCCAATGTCCAGTCCATATGTATTTCCTGCCTATTTATTTACTTAATTGTATACTTGTAGTTTTCTTGAAACAAGTTACCTATTGGACCAGGCTAGGCTTGAATTTTTTAGATTGCTAAGGCTGATCTTGACCCCCTGACCCTCAACCTCAAATACTGCTTGTCTTAACCCATGTTTTACCATTATTATTTTGTTAAGACTGAGTTTGGCTTTTGAACTCCTTATAATCATGTCTTTCCCTCCCAAGGACAGGACCATAATTAGTGTTCTAATGTTAATTTTAATGGTGAGAACAACTGTATTACCTCTTATTGTGATACAGGGGGAAGGAAAATGTACTGAGTGGGCTGGATTTCAGCAGATAACAAAAGTATCTTTAGGGTTTTTTGTTTTTATTTTTGTTTTTGTTTTTCTCAAAATATTTTCTGGGCTTATAAATTTATAAAATACTTTTTTCTGATTTTGTTTTGATGGGTTTCTTCTGTCTGTACAAATATGTGTGTCTCAATGTCTGTATGTGCTTCTTGTGTATTTTCTTTATTTCTGGGTTTTTCTTTTCTGTTTGTTGGTTTGTTTGGTCCTATTCTGGCTTGTCTGTTTTTATTTTATCTTATTTTATTTCATTATTGCTATATTCTTTAGAAGGCCTTTTATATCCTAATGAGAGAGAGAAAGAAAACATATGAAATTGGGTTGGTGGGAAAATAAGGAGGATTAGGGAGGACTTTGGAGAATGCAAACAATAATGAAAATGTGTGGTCTGAAAAAATCCATTTTTAATAAATAAAAGTGTTCCAACTAAAAAAAGGGACAAAAACTTAGAAACATGCATATTTAACTTCTGAAATATTATGTTACTACATAATCAGTTCATATTATAATTTTCAAAATATTTCTTACAGAAATTGGATGTGCCAAACTAGATGTATAAATCATTTCCTAATTGTTATTTTGAGTTTTAAAAAAGATTGTGCCTTGTAGTGAAAGGAAATTTTTAAACTTTTTCTTTAATTTTTATTGGCATATATTTATGTGTATGTATGTATTTTTCTGATGAGCTTATGGATGTTATGTGCATGCAGATGCCATGGTGGTCAGAAAGGTCATTGAGTCACCAATGGAACTGTGAGATATGATCTAAGTTCTCTGAAGGGAACTTTTCGATCTTCTGCATTAATAAGTGGAATTAACCAATGAGTTATTTTCCAGCACATTTTACTAAGAGTTTTAAACTGATAGCTTTTGAAAAACCTGTTCATCATTGGCATCTAATATGAGCACATGGCACAAAAGCAAGTGTTAATACTTAAAAAGAGATTAGCATACTCTATAAAAATAACTCAAATTTCCATTAAGAAAATTTATGAAGAAGAAATATTCTCTCTAAGTAGGCATTTAAATATACTAAAACAAGAAGGGCCAGCTAGTATAGAGCAGGTTGTTCTGAAGCAGGTGGCAGGAGAAAGGTATTACGCTCACAAGGTCTATATTCCAGTTTGCTGGCTAGAAGGGAAGAATTGGTGAGACAAGCTACAGCATCAGGTGAAGGTCAGACGGTGAAGATCTCTGGTCCCTGAGCCTAGAATATTTGCTTAGGTATTTGTAACATCCTCTGCTTCCTCCCACTCTTGAATTGGAGATCAATTGATAAAATGCCCCTGTCACTGGAGTGTACTTCACTGGACTAGCTACCAATCACTTTCAAAAGAAACTACTTTCTTCAGAAATAAAACTACCAAAAAATGCACAATTCTGGCTCCTAAGACTGCATGACCTTATATTGTTTCTGAATCATTGTTGGTACATTTTTAACAGTCTATTGTTATAATGCTAAACTTATTATATCCATAGTCTCATATTAAATATACTTCTCCTAATAGGATTCATTAAAGTATTCTTTAAACTGAGGTTGTTACTCAATTGTAAAGCACTTGCCTACTATGCACGCAGACCTGTATGTAAAACTCAGGAACACATAAAATGAAAGCAAATAAGCAAACAAACAAAGAAATTGGTTACTTACTTTAAAAAAATATCCGATATGTTTAATACTAAAAAGGAACACATAAATAAAACATTATTGTTAATGGGTCAGATAAAGGTGAGAACTGAAGCACTTCTTTAGAATCCTACAACTAGGGAATATAGATGGAGTTTCCATCACAAGTTCAAGTACAGACAGGGACAAATATTCATAACAACAACAAAGAAGAGTGTTGGAAGCTCGTCTTACATTCTGCCTCTTGATATGATCCTAAAAGAGATTCATTGTTGCATTTAGAATTCAGAATTCCCAGTGCCTCAGGATCCAAATTCAGTCCAATCATTTATTTATTTAATACTTATTTATTTATTCATTTATTATTTATTTATTTTTGGAACTAAACTTTGATATTTTAAATGATTTGTAGAAATTGGTAGGCCCTTTCTTAAAATTTAAAATATTGTAAAACTTCATAATATATCAGCCATAAAATGTCAGTCATTTTAAATATGTACATATTTAAAGGGCACTATAAAGAAGATATAACATGATGTTTATAAGATACAAATAAGTCCTAAAGCAATTGCTCATTCACAATATGAAAAACAACTTTATAGAACTATCTCATAAGCACAAAGGAAATTCTTTTGTATTTTGGCTTTGATACAAATGTCAAGTAATGTACATTCAGAAGCCTAAAAACTGTCTATATATCATTATATACACCAAATTCTACCAGCCACCTCGGTGTAAACAAAGTACCAAAGTATGAATTTTTCAAAGAATAGACAAGAACTGAATAAAGAAAAGCAAAACACCTTCTGAATCTACGAAAAGTAGGTATATTCCTAATACAGTATGTTGTTATTATTAAAATCCTCCCCCGGCTCAATCCGCACCGCAATAGAAGCTGATATATCAGCCCTACCAAACAGCACCTATGAAGAAGCACTGGCTGGGTTCCTGAACTTTGGAGAAGTTTCAACTTCTCCATCTCCGAGAGTTTGTGTGACTCTGTCTTTGAAATTCTCGAGATAATTTTTAAACTGCATGAATCAGAGCACTGCAATAGTACTTTTCTATCACTGTGAAGGAACACCATGCCTGGGGTAACATATACAACAAAATATTTAATTGGGGGCTTGTTTACAATCCCAGAGTGTAAATTCATGACTGTTGTGGCAGGGAACACAGCAGAAGGAAGACATGCATGGCAATGGAAAAGTAGCTGAGAGCTTAAAACTGACTCATAAGCAAGTGGCAAAACCAGGGAACTAACTGGGAATGACATAGGTTTGGAAAGTTTAGAACCCAACACCACTGACATACCTCTTCCAAATTGCATGTCCTAAGGGCTTCCAAGCAGTTCCATCAAATGCAGACCAAAAATTTAATTATACGAGCCTATGGGGTCCATTCTCATTCAAATCAGCTCAAGCACACCATTACTGATCTCAGATTAATAGCTGAGAACTGTCTTTCACATCCTGTTGAAGCCATATCCATTAAGTAAAGTTCCTGAGATAATCCCAGGCTCCTCTAGTGTTTGGAGCTGTCTTTGGATACTTTGATACTGTTATTAAATGCTCTAACTTTTCTAAAAGAAAATTTTTTGGAAAAAGAAAATTTTCCCAAAGAAAATTTTAGATCAACTTGCCATCCACTTTTACTGGCTAAAAATCAACATGTATTTTGCACATTCCACTAAATAAGGTAAAATAAAGTATTTGAAAAATATTAACTTCTTTTATTATCCTAGAAGTTGTGTGTTCTTTTAGGCCTCAATGAAGAAATATCATACATATGCATATGTTTCAGAGATTTTTTAAATTTATAAATAAATATGTTGATATTAATACTGTAAACATTTGTGGTAAAACTAGTTTTAGTTGTGGTTGGTTTTTTTTTTTTTTTCATTTTAGTTAGCCTTATTTTTTGTGCAACATATTTTGATCACATTCTTTTCCCTCCTTGGGGTATCTTTCCACTTCTCTGTCCACCCAACTTCATGTTGTTTTTCATTCTCTTGCTGTTTTTCTTTCTGTCTCTCTCAAAACAGAAAATGAAAGCCTACAAAAAGTTAAGAAAAGAATTTCAAAACAAAACAATGTGAAAAAAAGGTTGCTGAAACACACATACAAACAGACACACACACACACACACACACACACACACACACACACACACACGAGTGGGGGGGAGGGAGTGAGAGAAGGAGGGAGAGAGGGAGAGGAGAGGGAGAGAGAGAGAGAGAGAGAGAGAGAGAGAGAGAATGAAATGAAACAAACAAAGAAAAACCAATAGAACCTATTTTGGTTTGGCCAAGTTCTCAAGGACATGAGGTTTAAACAGATTGAAATACAGAGTTGAACATCAATGAAAAAAAAATAGAAAACACTTGGTTAGTGGTAGGAATTTGTACTCACTTTTTCTTCTCAGAGCTGCGATTTTGTCAGATTTGAATTCTAAATGTTGTTTTTCCTTCTTCAAATGAGAGGATAAGATGAGAGCATTTCTATCTAACTATACATGGGCCTAGGCCTGGAAGCTTCTACCTCCATAATCTAATCTTCTGCACGCCCAGACCAGGTTTTAGCTTCTAGCATCTATCTACTAACCCAGGCTTAGAATCTTTTCAATCTCCAAAACTTACTGCTGAGTAAACTCACCATTTATAGTTCTTTCTAATCTCTGGTTAGCTGGTTCAACCCAACTGTTCTGGTTCAACACTCCTTTTAAAGCTGACTGATTCAAACTGGCCTCTCTTTGCTTCTCACTGAACTGCTTTGCTTGGAAATACGCCTCTGAACTCTATCTACAAACAGAACTGCATAAATTCAACTGTACTCAACTGAACTGCACAGAACTGTGCTGTGCTCTACTGACTGCACATGTTCTACTCTATTCCTGCACTGTACTCTCTCCACTGTATTCTCTTCTCTCCATGAACCCTTCTGCTCTTTCTCTCTCTATGCTCCTCTTAATTACCTTCTCTTTCTGTCGCGTCCCCCTCGACCAGCAAGGACGACACAACTCGCAAAAGCTCTTCTCAAGCAGCTTATTCAGGTCCCTTGAAAACAGTCTTCCGAATGCCCGGGCAGACCCAACGCACAGGCTAAATACTATATGAACAGCCAATCAAGTAAAGCCACGTGGTGCTATCTTAGAGGCCCACGTATGCGGAAGCAAGCCAGATCAGCGGTCTTAGCCAAATATGGACTTGTTTACCACAGAGAGCGCTCACCATTGGGCTGGTGGAAGGCGGAAACCGGCGCCATCTTTAGGGTGTGGCACGTCGCAACTCTCTACAGTTCCTCCTTTTTTATTTTTTCTAAAGTTGGTAGAAGTCCCTGGAAAGGCTTCATAATCCCCATATCTGGGGATCTCATGGTGGGCCTGAGCCTGTAGGAGGGCGATGCTCAAACTCTTACCTGTCTCTGGGTCAGCCTCCCCACTCGGGGCTGCCCTGTCTTAGGTGGCCGAGACTTACCCGTCAACTCCATCATTGACTTGCCAGACCCTAATACCCGTGGAACGAATACCTCAGTGGGCAGGGACTATGGTCAGTGAAGATTTAAGACTTCATGGCAGCGAGCCATGCCTGAGGGGACTGGCCCGCCTAAATGGCGACAAGGGCCTGTATAATCATGGCTGCATTACGCTTCTGTGTGGCTCTCATCTTGTAGATGCACCATAGGCAAACCAGAGAGGCTAGTATCATCAGTATTGCCAAAGAGACTACACCCGCCCACTCCTTAAGATGACCCATAGCCGTCTGTATCCAGGAAGTCAAACCAGTAGCCAGGCTCAATTCCACCCGAGTGGAGTTGATGTGGACGATTGTCGCTCTCAGCTCTGTCATCTTATTTTCAAATTCAGCCGACCAATCCTGTAAGAGGAAGTCTGACAATTGTCTAGACAGATTAGCAGCCTTTGTAAAATTTTGATACTGCACCGAAGTAACACACAAACCTTGCATTTTCCACTCACACCCCAATTGTGCTAGTTTCCAAAGAGAATCAATCTGTTCCTGTATTAAATCTATGCATTGATTAACTATCATAAGGCCTCCTTTGAGATGAGAATTCATAGAGGTCTGAGTATCCAATGCCTGTGCTACAGTGGCTGAGATGTTATTCAGGGCATTGGCAGTCTGTATAGAACTAGACAAGGCAATAGCTGAGGCAGTAGCTCCCACAGCAGTAATAGTGATGGCAGTAACAATAGCTGCAGTGATGCCAAAATCTCTTTTAAGCCTGAATAGCATCATGGTATTAGGGGCTTCTACAGGAACTGGTACATATCGAGGCATTCTAGTCACCACAGCCACAGGAAAGGCTGTGGCATTCCAGCATAGGGCATAAAAACATATGCCCGGAATGCATACTAACTTTTCTTTACCCAAGGATGCACTCCCATTACTTACAATCCACAGAAAAGGAGGCCAGAGACACACTGGTGAGGCTGAAAATGTCTTATTGCAGTAAGAATGAAATGAAGAATTCCAAGTACCAGAGCCACTACCGCTAGAAAAACCCAATTTGGTAGCGGACCCTAGGGAAAAATTACCTCTTTGATAAATTCCTCCCCCAGGCATAATGACAGGTCCCAAGTCCATGCAACTTCCATTTACCCCACACAAAAGCCACAAATCAAAAGGATTGGTGGCAGTCTGCTGAGGATCCCTAGTAGATATATCAAGCATTCCTGTACAAGACTTATTCACTATATTACTAATCATGGGGCTAAGGGAAAAATAATCTTGTTGAACCCAAACTGCTCTGCGCTCCTGACATCCAGTCCAAGGAAAAGGTCCTTCCTCTCCTGTGGATCCGCTACTAAAAGGTGCCCAGCGTGGCTGTCTGGGGGGGTCCCAGTCAGAGACTCGTGTGGGCCACCATCCTTCCAGGCAAGAAACGTTGCCCGAAAACAAACCACTACCCCTACCCCCAAATCTCAGTTGTGGTAAAAAAATCTGCTGACTGCTGAGACAATTTAATGCATTCTGCATCATCTGACCTATTGAAGCTCATTAAAAAGCACAGACCACCCTTCAAGCTGACATTTCTATAACCCTCTATAGGGCTTTTCTGATCATCAAAGGGAAGGTAGGGTAAGCCTAAGCTTCTATTACTGCTAAATAAGTGTGGAAACACAGTTACATCATGTCTGACCGGCATCGGCTTTGGGAATATTGACACGATCCCCCATCTCGGCTCTGTCATTCTTGACATACTCACTGCTACTATCACCAGGATCCTTAGGAAGGTCTTCATGACGAATCTTCCTCACAAGGCGTTCAGGCAACCACACTGGATCTTGTTGATCCTGAGGAAAAACACAAACAGACCCTCTCACCCATGTAAGCACGGGGTCAGGCCCTCGCCAAGAGCCTGTCAAAATATCCTTCCACTTCACCATGCCTTTAGGTGGACCATGGGAATCCTGATGTCTGTCCGCTGCTGAGCGGCCTTGAGCATCCAAATTGAAAAAATTTAAAGTAAATAAGGCTAAAGACATTCTCTCCTTGGGGGTTCAGCCTTGGCCTATTCCCCCTTTCTATTTTTGCAAACATTCTTTCAAGGTGGATGAGCACGCTCCACAATTCCTTGTCCTTGAGGATTATATGGTAATCCATGATTAAGCTGTACCTCCATCTGGTTGCAGAAGGAGACAAAGGACTGTGCTGTATAGGCTGGTCCATTGTCCGTTTTCAGCTGCTGTGGTTTTCCCCATGCAGCCCAGGCTTCTAAGCAATGTCCTATGACATTGCGAGCCTTTTCTCCACTCATAGGTGTAGCATGTATGATACTTGAGCAGGTATCCACAGATACATGAATATATTTTAAGGTTCCAAACTCTGAAATGTGGGTAACGTCCATTTGCCAGATTTTGAGTGGCATCAACCCTCTAGGGTTCACTCCCACACTGGGAGGATGATGATGATTCACACACTGAGGACAGTCCAAAACCACTTGCCTAGCATCTGCTCTAGACAAATGGAATTTCTGCTGTAGAGTTTTTGCATTTACATGAAATAATTGGTGAAACTGTCTGGCTTTGTCCAGGAATGAGCTCTAAAAAATGCATTCCATCCTAGTCCATTGATCAACTT
This sequence comes from Lophiomys imhausi, assembly GCA_907164525.1. NCBI lineage: Eukaryota > Metazoa > Chordata > Mammalia > Rodentia > Muridae > Lophiomys > Lophiomys imhausi. The sequence goes on from CAJQZJ010015385.1 coordinate 3,441,137, forward strand.
TATCATTACCCTCACTTAATGGTCCAGGTAATCCTGTATGTGCTCTGATATGTTGAATATAAAAACACCTTTTTCTCTGCCAGATTAAAACTTGTAACTCTTGTAATAAGGCACATACAGTACTGCTATTCTTAATAGGACCTGCTAATTCTAATACTTTCACTGCGTTGACCACATAAACTGAATCTGAGATCAAATTGAATGCAAATTGACATCTTTTAAAAACCTCAATTACTATTTTCAACTCTACTATTTGGGGGGAGCTGGGTGAAATTGACATAACACGGGCTCTTGTCTTTCTATCAAATAGGCTCCGCAGCCTGTCTTTGAGCCATCAGTAAACACATTTGGTTACCCTTGAAGTGGTACTGTTGAAGTAATCTTAGGGAATATCACTGGGTGCTCCTTAAAAAATGATAGTAATGGATGCTTAGGATAATGGTTATCAATCACTCCTTCAAAACTACATTGCAATATTGCCCAATCATCTACAGTGCCACACAAAATCTTAATTTGATGACTGGAATAGGGCACTATTATACTGGCAGGAGCAACTCCAAAAGACTGCAAACATTGTTGGATACCATTTAAGGCTAAAGCAGCAACTGCAGTGGGATAATGTTCTATGGATTTTTTGGAGAAATATTTGAATAGGTCCATAATAATGTTCCGTCCTGCCATAACAATCCTGTAGGTTGACCATAGGTGGCAAATATGCACAATGCAATGGGCTGTCCTTCCTGCCATCTCTTTAGGAAGGCACTCTGCAACCTTTCTTCCACTTTACATAAAACTTTTCTTGCTTCTTCCGTTAATTGCCTAGGAGAATTAAGTGCTGAATCACCTTTCAAAATATCATATAGGGGTCTTATTTCATAATTTGGTAGCTTCAAATAGCCTCTTACCCAACTGATATCTCCTAACAACCTTTGAAAATCATTTAGTCTTTAAATTATCTTTTTTTTATCTCAACCTTTTGAGGTATTATCTTTTTAGGTCCAACCTTCGCTCCTAAATAATTAATCACATTTTCTTTTTGAACCTTATCAGGAGCTATAAACAACCTTTTTTTTTTTTAAATAATTGAACTAATTCTTCATAGGCCTGATCTAACATTTGTTCACTCTTAGCTGCCAGTAAGATATCATCCATATAATGAACATATCTTAAATCGGGAAAATTTTTTTTCAAGGGAGCAATGGCTTCCCCCACATACAGTTGGCACATAGTGGGGCTGTTTGCCATGCCCTGATGTAATACTACCCATTTAAACTGCTGATCAGGTTCCTCATGGTTACAGGATGGAACAGTAAATGCAAATCTCTCACTATCTTTGGCACCCAATGGGATGGAGAAAAAACAATCCCTTATATCTATAACTATTATGGGCCATGAGGCTGACAAAGATGATAAAAGCGGCAAGCTGCGTTGCACTGGGCCCATGATCTGCATTTGTTGGTTTATGGCACGCAGATCATGCAACAATCTCCATTTTCCAGATTTCTTTTTAATGACAAAGATAGGTGTATTCCAGGGAGATACAGATGGTTTTATATGCTCTAAAGACATCTGTTCATCCACCAACTCTTTGGCTGCATTCAATTTTACAGAGGAAAGTGGCCACTGAGGAACCCATACTGGGTCCTCTGTCTTCCAAGTTATGGGAATGTCCTCCTCAGTGGCCCCTAAGAAAAACCCAGGCCCTGTCTCTTTTGTTTTTGTTGCATAGATATGGGACTCTTTCACCCCTGTAAATATTTTCCTATTAAAAGCCTGGAGCATATCCCATATCTTGTATCATACGTTGGGCTGAATCAGAATAATCATTACTCAATTTAAATCCCATATCCTTTAAAAGGTCTCTTCCCCAAAGGGAGATAGGGAGCTCAAGTACATATGGCTGTATTTCTCCTGAGTGGCCTTTTTGGTCCTGCCACTTCAATAATCTTGCACTCATATCTGGAGTCTTAGCATAACCCAGGCCTTGAAGTGTTTGAGAAGAGGCTTGTACAGGCCAACCTGAAGGCCAGTCTTTCTTTGCTATGATACTTCTATCAGCCCCAGTATCCAAAAGGCCCAGGATCTTTTTACCATCAACTTTTAACTCCAAGATGGAGCGTTGGTCCAAATCCAAGGAGAGAAAAGTCAGATCCGTGCCCATGGACCCAAAACCATCTTTTTTTCTCTCTCTCGATCCTTTGCCGCATAGCAATCATGTAAGCTCGGCAACATGATCAACTGAGCAATTCTATCTCCAGGAGAGATAGCTGTTATACCACGGGGGGAGGCTACCATGATCTTAACCACTCCTGTATAATCTGGATCTATAACCCCAGGATGGACAATAAGTCCTCTCAAGGCTGATGATGACCTCCCTAACAGCAAACCAACTGTACCAGGTTCAAGGGGTCCTTTAAAATCTGTTTCAATTAACTGGACCCCCATTTTGGGCATGAATACGAGTCTGGTGGTGGAGCAGAGGTCCAATCCTGCTGAGCCTGTAGTGGCTCTCCGCAATCTCTCGGATAGTGGAGGGTTGGCCATCTCTCTTGATTCTGTTCTTTGTCCTGATTCTCTACTGCCCCATATATTTGTGGGCCCTGGGGTTGTGGGCCCCGCTGTCCGTTTTTTGGACGAGCACCACCATAACCTTGAGTCAAAGGCTGGCCATGGATGTCTGTCACTGAACGGCATTCATTAGCCCAATGGTTCCCTTTTTTACATTTTGGGCATAACCCTGGTCGCCTGGGGCATTGTACACTTCCTGTACTTTCTGTACTCCTTCCCCCTGGGCACTGTCTTTAAAGTGTCCCATCTTGCCACACTTAAAACAAACTCCTGAACTTCCTCAACCTTTTCTGGTCAACTGTACTACTGCGGCAGCAAGACCAGCATTAGTTAACGGCCCTCCAAGTTCTCTACACACTTTCATCCAGGCTTCTAGCCCTTTACTCTTGTAAGGGGTGATAGCGGCTCTACACTCTTTGGTACATTGCTCATAGACCAACTGTTTTATTAGTGGCATAGCAGCATCCGGATCACCAAAAATCTTTCCTGTCGCTTCCACCAATCGTGCCACAAAGTCTGAAAAGGGCTCCATGGGGCCCTGTAGAATCTTACTTAAGTTCCCACTCACCTCCTCTTTGTTAGGAAGGGATTTCCAAGCCTTGATAGCTGTCTGGTTTATTTGTTCATAAACCTGATTGGGATATCCTGTCTGCTGGTTGGCAAATCTCCCCTGTCCAAGCAGCATATATCTATCCCAGGCTGGATTTCCATTTCTCTGATTAATGGCTGCTTGCTCAGTGGCATACTCAATCAAGAAAGCTTTCCAGTCTAAGTATTGCCCTGGACTTAAGCAGGCACGGGCCAGGCTACTCCAATCACTCAGAGTCATACAATGTCTACTTAATGCTTCTATTTGAGCCAATGTAAAAGAAGTGGTAATACCATAGGTACAAACCGACTCTGCAAGGGATTTAACAACTTTAAAATCAAGCGGTTCCTCGTACCTGTTCCCTTGTGGATCTTGGTATACCGGATAGGCAAACTGTAATTCTGTTCTTACTTGTGTCCACATCCCCGGGCAGAAAGATCTCCCTACTTTCAGGGACTGAACAGGCTGATCTATCTGAACGGCTTCTGGGTATGGAGGGGGAGTTGAAGGCGCTGCAGCAACGGCTTCACTTACACCGACTGCCACCAACATGTCTTTCTCTTTTACCTTTTTCTTTTCCCTTTTTCTAATAGCAGTCCTCTCCAACTGTTTTATTAGAGTGTGTAGCTCCCCTTCAGTATCTGTGCCCTCTGAGTCCTCAAAATCTCTAAAATCTCTAAGATCGGGATAGAGAGGGACCTTCTTTTTGTTTCCCTTTTCACTGTCTGCCTGCTCAGATCTTTCACCTTTTTTGCTTCCCTTTTCACTGTCTGCCTGCTCAGATCTTTCCCCTTGCAGCAGTTCCAAGGCTGATTCTCACTCCTTCATTGCTTTACAGCATCTCTGATCTTCTAAACAACTCCTCACCATCTTCCAAATTGGTCTTACTCCATGCTTCAGAGTACCTTGCTCCCAAGCAAAATCCAAGTCCCTGCCTAATTTGTCCCAGCAGGATACCGTAAGATTCCCGGACACCGCAAACCACGGAGCCACGGAGTCGCATTCATTAAAAAATCTCTCTAGGGTTGACTTCTTAAGTTTCAAATTCCTAGCTAAAAGTAGCTCCTGAAGAGCCAGAAAATTGGATGTGACTGAGACAATCCCATGATTAAAAATTTACTTTCGGTTCGCTGTTTCCCTGCGAAACTTTACCTTTTGTTTGCTATTTCCGCGAAACTTTACCTTTTGTTCGCTATTTCCGCGAAACTTTATTGTCCCAATTTACCCCGGGAACTTGCCAGTGCACTGCCCCTGACTGCAGGAGTTCTGAGTCTTTTCTGGTTCCCCGTACGGGCCACCACTTGTCGCGTCCCCCTCAACCAGCAAGGACGACACAACTCGCAAAAGCTCTTCTCAAACAGTTTATTCAGGTTCCTTGAAAACAGTCTTCCGAATGCCCGGGCAGACCCAACCCACAGGCTAAATACTATATGAACAGCCAATCAAGTAAAGCCACGTGGTGCTATCTTAGAGGCCCATGTATGCGGAAGCAAGCCAGATCAGCGGTCTTAGCCAAATATGGACTTGTTTACCACAGAGAGCGCTCACCATCGGGCTGGTGGAAGGCAGAAACCGGCACCATCTTTAGGGTGCGGCACGTCGCAGCTCTCTACATCTTTCATGTCCCCTCTCATGAGAGTTGGGCTTATCCTATCTTTGACTAATTCTGTCAAATCTTTCTCTGATTCATCACTTTCTCTATTCCTCAATTAGAGGTCATTGTTTGAGGTTAAAGGTGTGTACTAAAAGCATATCTCTATTCCAGCCAGAAGGAATAAATGTGTGTTGTGTCTATATACCAGCCAGAGGGATTAAAAGTGTGTATTTCAGCCAGAGGAAATAAAGGTGTATGCAAGGATGTGTCTGCATTCCAGTCAGGTAACACAAAACCTAGGTCTTTGAATGTTATCCTTTGCCAGAGTACCCATGTTGCTGAATTTAAATTCCTTTACAGAACCCTTGCAGACCTTGGGCCTGCTGTCACAGCCTTTATGAGTTCATATGTGTATCTGTACTTTTGTGTCTGGAGGATACTATTTCCTTGGACTCAGTCACTTCTGGCTTTTGCAATCTTTCTGCCTTCTCTCCTACATAGATCCTCTAGTCTTTAGGGGAGGAATTTGATAAAGATATCTCATTTAAGGCTGGGTGATCTCTGTAAATTACCATGTATTGCAATAAGAAGATACTCTGATGAGAGTTGAGAGATGTTCTGATCTATGGGTATATCATATTTTTTTATTAGGACTCATTTTATTCCTATATTCTTCTAGCAGAATAATAGTAGTGGGTCTTCCCTGAGGCACATGAACTATCTAGTCTCAGTCTTTTGGCCGCTTTATCTGTGTCAAGTAGTACTTGTCTCTCATGGAGGTGACCTTGAATCCAAAACACAGTGGTTGGTTACCTCAGTTATACCTGTAAAATGAAATGCACCAGTATAACGTGCAGGCATATCTCTGTTTTAGGTTGCAGACTTTCTAGCTAGGTGATATCAATGGTTTATTTCTTCCTTCAATAAAGTACAAAATACTGGCCAGGACCATGGACTCCAGTCAATAGAGGTGAAGATTCTAGCCCTTGCTTGATAAGACATGTAAGAGCTACCTTCAGTAATAAGGCCTTTTCATCAGGTTGAGAAGAATAACCAACAGCCTTAACAATACTTCTTGATGTTTCCAGTTGAAATTGGCACTGAATGATTTAGTTGGTGACTTAAGGTATCTAGTTGGGATGTTGCCTCCCCATTATAATGTGGCTCCATTTAAATTCCTTTCAAATGTGTATATATTTTCAGAAACATCTATACTAGGAGATTTCCAAATGGCTTTTCAAATTGACTTTAGAGTTGGCTGTCCCTTCCCACATTCCCTCCCTTTCCCTTCCCTCTCACTCAGCTCACTTTTAATTATCTTATTCTAATTTCTTTTTTTATTTCTTTATAACATTATATTTTCTATTTATTCAAAGACCTCTTCTTCCTCACTAATCCCTTACTAGATACCTAACCTCTTGGATATTCGGCATGAAATACATACATAGAAGCTTAAAACATTAGGTCCACATAAAGAGAAAATATGTAGTATTTGTATTTTGGGGTCTGAGTTACCTCACTCAAAATGACTGTCCCTAGTTCTATTCATTTACTTGTAAATTTAATAATTTAATTTTTCTTTTTTGGTCTAGATTATATTATATTTTTGTTTATTTATTACTTCAAGTTACATCTCTATCACATGTCCTATTTCCACCCCTCCTGGTCGCACCCTGCCTCCCTCTACCCCCTCCTTTTACAGCTAAATAATATTCCATTTTTTAAAGTATCATAATCTCATTTTTTGTTCAGTATTTAATGGACATTTAGGTTGTTTCCAATATCTTGTTATTATAAGTAAATCATCAATGAACATGATTGAGCAATAAGTCTAAAATTTCTTTAGCTGAATACTATGGTAGATGGAATTTTCACTTTTTGCAGAACCTCCACAAGGATTTCTACAGTGGTTGGAGCACTTTCCTCTCCCACTGTGCAAGAGTGGAGAAGCATCCCTTCTTCCTCACATTCCCATCAAAATGTTCTGTCATTAGTTTTATTGCTCTTGATCATTCATACAGGAATAGGGTAACATTTCAAAGTAGTTACAATTTGCATTTCCCTAAGACTATGACTGTTGAATAATTTTTAAAGTATTTTTTTGGCTATTTGTGTTTCATTCTTTGAGAACTCTTATTTATTTTATACCCCATTTTAAAATAGCTTATTTGTTTTCTTAAAGTTCAGTGTTTTTTTTAATATATATTCTAGTTACTAACCTTCTATAAGATATATAGTTGGTAAGATTTTTTTTCATTCTCTAACTTTCTTTGCTTGAATGATGGTGTCCAATACTGCACAGAAAACCTTGTATTTCATGAGGTCCCCTTCACTAATTGTTAGCCTTAGTGCCTCTACTATCACTGTCCTATTCAGAAACTCATTTCTGGTGCCAATGTGTTATAGCCTATTGCCTACTTCCTCTTCTATTGAATTCAGGAAATCTGGTCTTACATTGAAGTTCTTAAGCCACTTGGAGTTGAGTTTTGTACAAGGTAATAGATATGAATGCATTTTCAATATAGTATATTATTAACAAGAGTTATATGACAGCCAAAGGAGATCTTGGTACAAAAATAAGGGGTGAAGAAGTCAAAATATTTTTATTTACAAATGGTATGGTTTTATATGTAAAAGATCCTAAAGATTCCATCCAAAAAACTTCCTCATCTGATAAACACTTTGAAAAAAGAAGTAGGATACAAAATTAGCAATACACACATACACGTAAGTTGGTAGCCTTCTTGCATACAAACAGGATGAGGAAAACTATGTAGTCATATCTCAAATTCTAGGTTGCATGAGCAGTGTTGGATATAGCTTCATCTCATGAATTTGGCCTTATATCAAATGGAATATTGGTTAGTATTCCCACAGGCTTTGTGCCACTACAAGTGTGCTACACAAGTATATCTTGAAAGTGTGTCACCATGTGTAGAATAACTTTGTAGCTGGGTTAGAGCTTACTTTTTTTCTTTGGTAGCATGTGGAGAACATTCCAGGGGTGAAAGTTCTAAACAGGCACCAAATTCGGTTTACATTTATCCCTGTTAAGTAACTAAAGCAAGTGAGATGTACACATATATATTTTTTCCAGAAATATCCTCATTTTTTTCTGAACCTAGCCACAAATGCAGACCAGTGATCTTAATTTTGAATTTTATTAGAGTTTATATTAGCTTGCCCAAGTCATATCCTTTTATCTAACAAATGCTATTAACAGGTATGTATCTATTTATTACCATATTTTTCACTTGACTCCCATTAGTACTATAAACCTTGAGCCTTATTTTTTCTCAGAGAAAAACGAATGTAGATTATTATAATGAATTCTAACCAAGCTCCAAGAAAACACAGAAAATAAAATGTTCTAGGAATCCACATGGATTAAAATTTCTTCTCTCATCTATGCTAGCTAGTATGATAAAAATCCCCTAGAATCTTGATTCTTAAAATCAGATGATTAGGCAAAGTATTTACTATTGTCTACAGTCAGATCATTTTTTATTCAATCAGTTTGAATTGTGCTATTTCTGGATAACAATTTATGATAAATTTACCAAAGATATGATATTTAAAGGTTTTATAAAATTACATATTACTATACTTTATACATCAAAGCAAGCTCAAGTGAAATTTTGATCTTGGATTCTTAAACCCTAAAATATAAAATATTGCCATACTAAACCTTTTTATAAAAAAATAAAACATAGGGCTTTTGATGCCAAGTCTGCATATTGGCCTGGAGCTACAATTACAGGTTTATTTTCCATGGGCTGAGTTTGAGAAAATTGTCAAAGATAAAGACTACTTTAAGATATAGCAAGTAAAATTTAGAAGATGATAAATGGAAAAAACTAGCCACTCTCCTCGGAAATGGCTAGCCATCAAGTCCAAAACTAAGTACAACACACCCAAGTACAGGATGATAGTTCATGTAACTAACAGAGACGTCTTCTGTCATACTGATTATAGCCTCATAGAAGGGCAATGATAGTCTGCAAAGCATATTCTCATAAACTACCAAAATATGGAGTCAAAGCCACATACCTAACTGTGCTGAAGCCTATTCTATTGGCCTGCTAGTAACTCGCAGGCTTCACAATAGGTTTGGCATGGATAAGATCTATGAAAGCTAACTGGAGGTGACTTGAGATGAATACAATGTGGAAAGTACTGACGGTCCTTTGGACCTTTCATTTGCTGTGGAATTCAGGTCTTTCATGAATTACAGCTGGCAGTAAAGTTTGTAGGTTTCTAAAAGGAGCTATGAATGTAGACTTGTATATAACACACTACCAATGACTCCCTGGTTATGATTCTGAGTGCAAAGAAGTCAGACTAGAAATGAATTGTAAACACATTACAGGTAAGAACTTTGAAGACTACATGTTTTACTTTATGGGATAACGTAGCAATGCTTAAAAGAAACAGTTCTGTTAGTATATAATATATAGTGTAATTCCAGACATGTAGAAAATGTATAAGAAACCTCATTCTGCTCTCTGAGAGATTCCAGTCTATGAGAATAAATCCAAGAGAGAAGTCAAGAAAAGGTAGAACCCTCTTAAAATGTCTCTTACTCAGAAAAGAAATCATGTCACTCCAAAGAAAGCAGACTTTTTTGGAGCTCCATAACAGGCTGCTGAAAGCTAGAACAATTCTTTTATAACTACAAGACAATAAACATTTTAAAATGTTACAGTTTAGTCCATTTTGCTTATTGAACATATATCCATATGTTAGTTGAATCTGACTAATATAAGTAGTATAAGTCTCCCATGTCAATTCAGAATAATGGAGCATTCATTATTTAGCCATAAAGAAAACAAAAGCTTGTTGGAAAAAAAATTGATGGAGCTGAAGATCATCATGTTAAACAAAATAAGCCAATTCTGGATAGACGATTCCACAGTTAAATGCATTTGTCCTTGCAGAAGACCCAGAGATCTAGGGTTTCACAGGTTCACTCAAAATTCTTCTTAACTCCAGGGCTAGGAAATCATATGGCCTCTTCTAACATTTCCAGGTATCAGACATGTTTATGGTGTGCATACATACTAGCAGTTAAAGCACTCATACCCTTAAAATAAACAAACCTTGAAAGAAATAACCTAACAGTGTCGAGAAAGGATAGGGGAAATATGACAATGTATGGAAGAATGGATATATTGTGGATATGGAAGAATGGATATATTATGGATATTTACAAGCATATATAAAAGTATAACATTGAAACCCAGTATTTGCATGTTAATATATATTATATGTAATACACTATGGGATAACATAGATATGCATTATATGTAATATATTGCATACAATATTTATATTATTATATAATAAAATAGTAATAAATTAAAAGAATGCTCAAAAACTTATGTAGATTTAGAACTGTGCAACACCAATTTTTATTAATCATTTAAAACCACTTTATCTTTAATTACCTTATTTTTATTAATGATATTTTTCATACATTTTGATTATACAATTTTCCTCCCCAATCCCTCCCACACACTCCAAATTTTCTTACCTACCTAAACTTCATGTTCTCCCTCTGTCTGTGTCGAGAGAGAGAGAGAGAGAGACAGAGAGACAGAGAGAGAGAAAAGAACCCAAAAAGAAAATCAAACAAGGTTGAAAAGATCTGCACAGATTCAAGTCAGACAGATTCCCAGCACTTAGAAAGAGAAATGGGCACAACGTCCCCAACACAAATCAAGGAGATATTTCCAATTGAAGCTATCTGGGAAAGAAAAAAAATGAGATTTTTTTCTTTTTGTCTAATAGATTATTAGTACAGTCTAAAGTAGATCCCACGTCCAGGAGTAGCTGGCCAACCTAAAGCCTACTTCATGTTTTATTATGCACTTTTTATTTTGTTCTGGCATTTTTTTCTTATTGTTTTTCCTTCCTTCTTTTCTCTCTCTCTCTCTCTCTCTCTCTCTCTCTCTGTCAGTGTGCTCCTCTTTCTTTCTTTTGGTTCCTTCATTCTTTCTAACTTTAAAAATTAGCATAAGAAGCAATTTTAAGGAGGAAATACATGCCTTACAGTTTCTTCGTTACCATCCTATGAACACCTGTGTTCAGTACAGGGTGTTAATGATGGCAACAGACCTATATTTAAGCATGCTGGACAGAAAACAGGAGAAAAGAAGTAGGTAGGAACAATGTGAAATATTCTATGGCATGTCATCCAACTGGTTCTATGTATGGACATTGATGTCCACAATCTAAATACCTCCAATATTTTGATACAACACTGGGAGTAAAGCTGAAACTCATACATCTTTGGGAGGACCACAGAATAATCAAGGTATTAAATACCTTTTAAATTTGGCATATTCACTGACTCTTTGATTTTATTTTAAATACTATATTAAACAATAACCTAAATATTTTGTTTTACTAACTTTTCATGAGGTATATTTGTGGGCTGAATATACTATTTAAATTTGGGGCAGAATCTTAATATTTCTAAAATGCCTTAAATAGCAGGTTTAGTTTATTACTATTTGTTTCAGAATAATTTCACTAAGATCAAAATTTTATGTTGTCCTCAATTCCAATTTATTAGTATTTTACTTCATTTTTTATGAACAAGTTGTTTCCTCAGCTCAGATATTTACTCCATCCCTATTTCTTGAAAGTGAGAAAACAATCAAGTTTAATAAATGGGGCCTGAGGGAAAGTATGCCTTTGAATCAGGTCCTTTCATTTAAAACTCTAATAACTTATATGTTTTGGGCAATAAAAATTAATTTCAAAAGTTTTTATCAAAAAAGTCATATTTATTTTGATAGCTGCTCTAAAACCTTTCACATTTTCTTTCTTTAAAAAGTAAACTGTCTAGTTTTGCCTTTGCCAAAGTATGTTCCTGAAAAATTAGTTTCAAAATTTTTAATAAAGAATAATACATCTCATATGTGATAACTTACATATGTAACTATAATTCTTTGGGGACAGTAGAAAGATTTTGAAGTCATGTCAGATATATCATGAAGTTGGAAACAATATAAGGTATATATTAAAATCTATTCTCTGAAAAATTAAGATAAGAAATAAATGAATGTATATAACGTAGAAGATTATCAAAATAATAATTGTTTTTGCATCATGTTTTTTCAGAGTCCAAATGGTTTAATTTTTTCCTGAATCTAAGATAAATTAATGAGACACATATAAATAAATAAATGAATACATAAATAAATTTATTATAGGTGGTTCTGTGTTTATTACTGACTCCAGTCACTTAGAGGAAAGCATTGTCTCCTGATTTAATTGGAAAGAGATTTAATAATGAGAATTTAATTATTAGCTTATTGGAAATCCAGAGGAATACATTATTGGACTATTACTAACAATGATCTTCAGTAAGAAAGATAGATAATTTTAAATATATGTATACAGTACTCATATGCATATATATACACAAATACACACACACACACACACACACACACACACACACACACATATATATATATATATATATATATATATATAAAACCTATCTAAATTAGCTTAGATATTTATGGAAGTTGAGAAGGCCTTGCCATTTTTTGGTATATAGTCAGGAACAGAGCTACTTCTATAGGAAGGTAATTTTAGACAGAGGTGCAGGACACTGGGTTCATTATGGAACTTAACCATTTTTATTTTCCCACCTATGTTTAAATAGCATTTACCTGGTTACTAAAAATAGAACTGACATTATGACTTGGGAAAACAGTCTTTATAGACCCTTGATCTGAGTTCCTTCTTCTTTACTTCCCTATCCTTGTAGTCTTATTGAACTGGAGGACATTCCTCCACAGATGTTACCTCATTCCTCTAGCTTTCTACATACAGGTAGTCAATCAAGGTTTATGCTTGAGAAAGGAATTATAGAACTGGACCCAGAGAACTTAATTCCTAGACACAAGGATCCTAAGAATTAGAAGAGTATCAAACACTAGATACTGATTTAAGGTATGCACAGTTTTCTGCTAATCTTTCCTCAGCCCTGACATCAGTGACACATAGTTGCTGCTGTAAATTATTCAAGGGACATGTCATTGTTCTATGGTGTAATATGCTTCCCAGTTTTGAGATAGTTGATAAGATTGAGGAACGTATAGTCATGCATTAATCTATTCTTTTACTAAGAAATCATTGCCATGATTTCAAGTAAATGTAAATAGACTAGATATTTTGAGTTAACTAATTTGGACCTGGATTTGTTCCTATTCTTCTGAAGATTCATTTCTAGTCTCCATGTGTAATATGAATTTAATTCAAAATGGCCTTTCTCAAACAAATTAAGATGCACTCTCACTGTACTGTCAAGAAAACCAGCATTCTTTGCTTACTGTGTGCATTTTTCATGAAAAATAAAGCTAATTTCTTTATAATTCATCTTTCTTGTAATTGGATATTTTTAATTCAAAACATGACAGATAACTAAAAAGTAATTAAAATTATTCATCATGTGTAATTTAATAAACAACAATACTTTATTTGATAATTTGATATTAACTATTGTACATTTAAATTGTAACAATTAGCAGTATCTCCAATCTAATATGCCATCATTGCAAATTATATGTGATTATGACACAATTTATAATTTTAGATAACTTTGTATTATAATGTCATTGTGCTCCACAAATATTTTAGCTCTGTGAACTCTTTACCTGTACCTTATCATAGAAAGTAATTAACTACATCATTATTTTCAACCATAAAAATATCAATAACTTGTCTTACACATCTAACACTGAATGAGAAATATAAAGGTTTTTAAAAGATAAAGTGAGACTGAAGGATGTTTCAGCAGCTAAGAGTGTATCAGCATTTATTCAGAGTAAACTGACTCTACCATACCTCAGTAAATCAAGAACATTCAAGGACTTTTGCAGTGACTAGCAAAGCTAAGGGCAACAGAGGAACCCGAAAAGGTGAATAATGGTAGACAGGACACAGGGCTCTGCAGTTACTTCAGGAATTAATCATTTTCATTTTTAATAGATTATTATACAGTGTGTAGCTGGCTATTAAATACAGCATTGAAAGCTAACCTTTAGAAAAGACTCTTCAGGGCCTCTTTGTCCCATTCTTTGATATTCTTTTTCTGCACCTCCCTGAAAATGTGGTCTCTATGGGCCAGGATAGTCACATAGCCACATCTCAGAGTCTATCCCTGAAAAAGAAACTGCAGACTATTTGGAGAGTTGCAGAATGCACTAACCAGGTAGATCACAAAGTGCCTCCCAAAGTAGTAGTGCTGATGGCACTGACCTGACACCCACTAAGTTGGGTTTTGCTAGGACACAAACCTAAAGTGAAGGATTTCTCAGAAGCCATTCAAGTCTGGCTGATGCTCCTGACTGCAGCTGTTAGTGTCTCCTCTAAAAAATCCCCATGCTTACCATCTGGTTGTTCCAGCCTCTTCTGTTGTTATACAGCTATATTAAGCCCAACAAGCTTTTGCAGCTAGGAACTGTCCTCCAATGTCCCAGGCAGTCTGGGAGGTTTTGTTTTGTTGTGTTTATTGTTGTTGTTGTTCATTTGTTTTGTTTTTATAACTTGTTTCTCTCTGTAGTTTTTGCTGCACATACTCACATTACTAAAATTAAACTTTCCATTGTTCCTCAACTCTTTGTGATCCTCATTAAAAAGATTGCTCAGAGAATCTATAGATTAGTCTAGAAGCAAAAGGTCCCTGAATTGTGTGGTAACACATCATCATGCGGTGCCACACATCTTGGATCTAACTGTGCCATACTTCTCCTTGGGAAAAATGAATAACTTAAATCTTTCTATTGTAACAGTGGCTGTGGTCTTATGTGTTTTCTCTTTCAAGATATGTCCATCTTCCCATATGACATTGATGGATTTCTTCTAATTCATAATACATATGGATCTAGCCATGCATGGCATTGGAATAATGGGGATTCTGATGCATTGCTTGTGGGAATATAAATTGCAAAAGCAATTTGTGTTTTAAATTTCCAATATCTAAAGAAACTAAAGTTCAGACACATTTTGAGCACTCTACTTCTTAGTGAAAATATATTAAACAGACAACTGAAAATTTACTGTAGCTCCGTTTGAAGGGTAAGAAACAGGTATCTTTAAAAATGTCTTTGAATTGTTACATTATGAAGAATTATTATATATTGGTAACCTGTGAATATAATATAAACATTTACAAACTTATCAAATGTATACAATATAAAACTGTGTGTTAATATTTATTTGTAACATATACCTCAAATTAATAGCGTTTTATATATGTAAATAGAAAAATATTTCTTTCTCTGATGAAATATTGAAAATTGACCATAATCTAAACTCACTTACCCTCAATGAAGTGCCTAGGATGATTCTTCTTAAGCTCAAGAAAGGTAAAACTGAAATTTCATTTACAATCACAGTGCTATCATTGAAGCACACATTGGGATGGGAAGTTGTTTTTAACAAAGTCATATTTTACTGAAAATATTAAGTTTTAAGTTTGAGTGAACCCACTGAAAACATTTTGATGACAACAATGTATAGACATCTATTTATTTATCAATATTTTCATTTATAATATCTGATAGTTATCCTAAAACTTTTCTTCTAATAATGCCATGATTATTACAAGTTACAAAATATTATAACACTGACATATAAAATTCATTCATATGTGCACACATTTGATAGTAATGAATCTTGTAATCTTGTTTTATTATCAGACATATGTCTTCAAATTGAGACTCACTGATGAGGTGCTGTATAAGCTCATACACTACACAACACACACACACACACATTCAATCATTTGTAATACATTGGACTTTGTCTTGAACTGGCTTCAAAAGAGAGTATAAGCCATAAGCATAAGTATTATTCACTAGTAAATGAACAAACTAGCTAAATTTCTGGAATGACATTACTTCTTTGTATGATATTTCAATGAGAATGGTCTAGGTAAGCTCATATTCTGGAAAGTTTGGTCTTTCATTAGTAGAACTGCTTGGAAAGAATTAGGAGCTATGGCCTGATTGGAAGATGTATGAGCTTTGAGGTTTCAAAAGCTCATGCCACTTCCAGTTAGTTCTTTTTCTTTTTGCCTAGTGCTGTGGATTGGATGTAAGTTCTCTGTCACTACTTTGGCTAATGTAATGCCTGGTTGACTGTTGCCATTTTCCTTTTCGCTAAGGTCATGGAGTCCAATCATCTTGAACTGTGAACTCCAAATTAAATACTTTCTTTTATAAATTGGCTTGTTTGCAGTGTAGTATTATGGTAATCGAAAATAAACTAAAGTATCAGGTTATTTGTAAGAAACTAGAGAAACCAAACTTTCACAGCATAGCTATAATATACTGCACAATTTACAATTTAATGAAAATTATAAATGTTGTTTTAGATCCTTTGTACTTTGAATTAGTTTTATTTCTATTATACATATTTAGTGTCTAAACAACACAAATTTGTATTTGAGAGTTTTAAAGTCAGAAGTACAAATGGGCTTCTTTAGGTGAATGCTCATTTGCCATGAGATCTGTTCATAGGACTGTCCAAGATTGGTTTGAGAGATATTTTCATCTTCCAAAACATGTCTGACTTACTTTACATCAGGGACCATCCCACTTTGATTTCACCTACTTTTGTCACTTATTTGTCAGCTGTTTTATTATCAGTTTTCCCTTCTCTATCTGCTCCCTTTGGAACCTAGCATTTGTTGCCATTCTCAATGTACCATATTCTTTTTATAAGAATTTTGTGTAAGCCAAAATAATGAAAAAATTTTAGTGCCTTTAAATGACATCTGCTATGTCTCTTTGTATAAAACATATTTGCATGTTAAAAGAGTTATGGGCTTCTCTTAGTAACCATAACTCAGCCTATAATATACTCTTTGAAAAAAATGGTACTAATTTGAAGATACACTAAAATAGATCTTTTGTGAGTAGGTTTGATAGTCTAGTGAACTTGATTAGACTTTTCCTCTCCTATGATACATAAGCTATTAAACTAAAATTCATGATTTCCTTGGATGATGACTAAGCATATAAGGTAACTTTTGTGTATAACAAATAGTTTTAAATATTTTCACAAATTCAATGATATTTTAATCACAGATTTAAAAATCTGTGACAATTCAAATTGATTTTAGGTTTCATATGATATTTGTAAGAATTAGACTATTTGAATTTGACTTGGTATGATCTGTCCTATATATTTTCCCTTATATTTGCTACCACAATAACTCACAGTAACAATAATTTTATTCTTTGGCAGGTTAAATATACAGGCAAACAATGAATTTCAGTCATTTTCATCCATTGTGTTTTCTCATTTCCTTTTCCAAAAAAACTGTACTTCTTTAAAATATGCTTCTGATGGTGTAGTGTTAAGCATTCTAAATGTTAATTAATTGGTCCTGCTTTCTGTCTGTTACTTACATTGACTCTGGTTGGTTAAAATAAAATGCTGAGGCCTGAGATTGGGCAAAGACAGAGAAAGGTGGGACTTCCTGATATTAGAACAGGAAGCCTGTGCTTTAGACAGAGGATTAAAGCATTCCAGCCAGGCAGAAGCAGGAAGAAGAAGACACGCCATGGGTTAGAAAACAGAACCTCATTCCACATGGCCAGGAACATCGGCATGTCATGGAGAATGGCAGTCCAAGGGGATGTATGTATATATGGGGTCATATTTGTGTAATAGATTTATGAGCTAGCTTAGATAGGCTAGGATTGCATAATTCAGGCCAAGGCTTGTAAAATCTATCATGTGTCTGTATGCTCAATTATAATGGCTGCTTAAGAATTAACAGCCACCAAAGAATGCATATGGCATCTATTCACTTATAGTAGTATTTTAGCTATATAGTAGAGGATATCGGTACTACAACCAACACACCAAAGGGAACATGGACATAGACTTTTTATTTTTTTATATTTTATTCTTTTTTATCTTTTTGTCTGCTTATTTGTTTGTTTGTATTTTAGTTCTCTCTCCCTGGCAATGAGACACATTTCACTGGTGGTACGGCCTTGTAGACCCCCATTGTATGAGGAGGTTCTTGGCCCTCATATGACCTCTGAACTGGGGTGAGGGACTGTTATATAGGGATAGTCCACTCCAGAGAAGTGGGATGGAAGGGTCAGGGGGAAAAGAAAAAAAAAATGAAATGTGAAGTTTTGGCCTTTTGCTACTAATTGTCATAAACTGTTTAGGATAATTAAGAAATGCAAACTAATAGTCATGCAAGCCTGTCATTTTGTTAGGTACTATGACAGTCTATTATAATTATTTTCTAAGCTAATCAGAAATCAAGTTGCTAAGAGACAAGCAACATTTGCTTATCCTAATATAAGAGATAGATAGGGCCTCTTCAAAAACCTCAAGAGATCTACAGAATATGGCATTCAAAGAGGTTTTCTTAACTTTAGATTTTTTTTTATATCGAGACATGTCAGCTCCTGACAACACCCCCTATTCTACTCCAAGTACAAGATGAGCATCAAAGAATCTCCAGTGGGAGATGATTGAATTAGTCGCAAGCCTATCTCTTGGCAGGAAAACCCCCTTACTCCAACTGTAGACAGAATGCTGTCGAAAAACGACAAAACTGGTGGAAGCAGGAAACTCAACATCCTAGCTCTTCCAAGACAGGGTAGGCAAGTCCTTCATAATTCCGGCTGTACAATCAATGTCTATCAGAGAAATGGGGCCAAATAACTGAAGATTGATGCTGTAATGTACAGAGATAAAATGGGAACTGTCCAGGCAGCCACTGCTATGTTATTTCTTAGTTTTGAAAGTGGAAGGCCCTGCACTTCCTATATAATCACATATATTTCTCCCTCTCAGGTCTCTGAGTTGGTTGAAGAATAGATAGCTAGAGTCTCATAATTAAATTTTGAGTTGTTTAGGAATCAAGAGAGTGTTCTGGATCTAAGAAGATGTTTTTAAAATTGTGATGCAAGTTAGTATGAAAACTGAGTTAGATATAAAACTTTAAACACATGGAGATTGTTAGATAGTAGAGTATTAAAGTCAGGTGCCAAATACATATAGACTGGACATTGGGAATGTATGCTAAGTCATGTAACTCTCATAATTGTAGCCTAATTACTTCTGTTGTTTTGTATTGTATTTATTATTATAAGAGAAAGAGACATTTGTTGGACCAAAAGGGGGAGCTGTTGGGGGGAAAAGAGATACCTTAAACTTAAAAAAAAGGAAGGGGATGGGTGGGTTGAGGCAGAAGAGGGGGGGAGGATGGGAGTGTAGGGGGGAGTAGGGAGGGGATTGCGATTGAGATGTTACTTGAAGAAAAAAAAAATAAAGAAAAAAAAGAATTAATAGCTACCGAACAAATTAACAATAATATAAATACTGGTTAAATAGTTTAATTAGCCATATTTCTTTTTACATATGGCGCTCAACTATGGCAATACCATGCTTACAGCTTAAGAAGGCCTAGGTAAAAGCTGGTTTCCTAGCCAAAGAGCAGGAAACCAAACCCAAATGCATTTCAAAGATGCAGCTACCTTAACAAAAGCTGTTGCCTTTCAGCAAAGGCTAGAGCTAAGGCTTAGCTCTCCTTACCTACTAAAAAACTGGCAGCCTCCTGAACAGAGCTTGAGAGCGGAATTAACCACCTACATTAAAAATGGAGGAATTCATAATGCCTCAGTACGTTTGTATTCCGATTGAGTTTGTTCCTCTTAGCATGCAAGTGATTTTTACCCTGACAATTGTGGTTCTGTGCATCATTTTTGAGAAAGTTCAGACTAGGATAGTCTTAAGGGAAAGAATTTACAGATGGAATACTAAATTGCCAACAATGATAATGAAGGAAGGAGGGAGGCTCTTCCCAATAAATAATACAAAATTGATGGCAGCTGGAGCTAAGAGCTCCCTGGTACTAGGTGACTGACAGAAGTTTCTGGTATCAGCTCGACAGTGAAATGCAGCCAAAACTAGAGTCCAAGTAATAATGAACAAAGCTTTAAGTGCAGCATGGTTAGACATGTCAAGGCTTTTGGAATGTTGTTTCTTTGCCTGATTTTTGTTTAGATGTCTTTGATTTTCCTATATTGGGAGGTAGAAAGGATATTTTTCTGGTTTAGTATTGCTAAAACATAAGAGATATTTGAAGATTTTGGGCAGATTTTGAATTGTTACTACAGTTCAAAGTTGCTCTTTGCATTACAGTTACTTAAATCTGGGATTTAAGTGAAATTCTTGAACAGGGTGGTACTGGCATACACACTTAATCCCTTAATCCCATCACACTAGAGGAAGAAACAGGCAGATCTCTGAATTCTAGACCAGCCTGGTTTAAACAATGAAGGCAGGGTGGGAACCCTGCTGATAAGATAAATCTACTTACTAAAGACTGTCTAGAATTCAAAAATGACACATTTTTTCCTTGATATTAAATTTAATAAGGTCCTTGCTGATCTAATGAATAATCTTAAATTTGTGTAAAGATAAAGGGGTCACAAGCCAGTCTCCTTAGGTGTGGGGCTCCTACTGGAGAACTGGTTTCAAGAGGTTTTTGCCCCTAAAAGAGATGTGTTAATTGCTGGGTGTGGTGGTACATGACTTTAATCCCAGCACTTGGAAGACAAAGACAGGTGGATCCCTGACCTTCACCAAGGTCAGTCTGGTCTATAAAGTAAATCCAGGACAAGGACACACAGATAAATCCTGTCTCAAAAAAAAAAAGGAGAGAGAAAGAGATAAAAGAGATATATTCTGTTAATCAATGTAAGGACCCAGAGGAGGCTAGGGAAGAACATGCAAAAAGCATGCCTGACACAGCCAACAATTAAGAAAAGCTAACATAAGTTAGTATATCATGCTATTCTACACCAATCTCCTAAGAATGGGGTTTCCATGGGAGAACTGGAACTCAAACTGATACAAAATGGTTTAATTAATGTTTTTTTAATAAGGGTAATTCAATTATTTAAATTAATACCTTGATCTCAAAACTTGGGAGACATAAAAAAACAGGTTCATTGTGTATTCTAGGCCAATCTACTCTACAGAGCTCTAGAGAGCAAAACAAGACAACCCAAGCTACAAAGAAAAATCCTGTCTCAGTTAGGATAGATATATCCACATAGAAATTAATCTCCAAAGAAAGGAGAAAAGGAAAGAAAAAATATATAAATGCAAAACTTTGATCCCAAAACATGGGAGACAAAGACAGACAGATTGGTTCCTTTTGAGTTTGAGGCAAACTTAATTGAGAAAAAGCTAGAGCAACACAGAATAAACCTATTTTAATCAATTAATAAATTTATGTCAACTGTAAAGGAAAATATTTAAACTCAATTCAGTCTTATGCTTTATTTTCAATTTAAAATAGATTATATATAGCATATATATGTAATACTATTACATGCCATGTTTTTATATGGCATGAATGGAGACTTACAAATGTCTTTCTTCTGTTCAAAGAACAGAAAACATTCCTTAATTGATTTGTGCATTCTGCACATCGAAGGCATCTTGGTAATTGCAGAGCTATATGTTACTTTTGAGAAATTATATATTTTCAGAACAACAGGACCTGAGTCCAAAGAAGACAAGACAAGTAACCCAAATGATCCAGCCTCATAGACTGCCTCAATAGCTGTTTCCTCAAAAGTCTGCACTCAGAACAACTTCAAACAGCTTGCTGAGATGGTCCAGCCTCAAAGACTGTTCCAGACAGGACTTCAATAAAGCTCTGAACTTTCCTACCAAAGTCCAGCTTCGAACTACAAATTTCTCAGAACATTCAAATTGTTGAGCACATAGAGACTGGACAACAAATGTTACAATTAAATTGATTAACCATTTTTTTCCATTTTATTTGGGGCCCCAAACAGGTTTTCTGCATCCCAATTCAGCAGGAAGCAGTTTTAAGAGAGCAACATCCAATTCCTAAAAAGTGGGTTGGATGATAGATGTTGTTTAATAGGGGGAAAAGACTTGAAAAGAAAAAGAGGGGGAATATATGTATATAACATAGAAATGATAAGATACAAGGATAGATTATTGAATCTGCTCTGAAACAAAACTATTTTTATTCTCAAATAAGGTTATTTTTTGATACATTGGTAAGAATTTTGTATATTGATACAAAAACGGTTAAAATTTGATTAATTGGTATAGAATTTTATATTTAGACACATGTATATTTCAACTTATATAAGGTATTGTGCCTATACAAATCATTTAAAAGTATAGGTTTACTTCCAATCCTTTTATGGGTTGCTATTGAAATCTATTTAGGAGTCTGGGTAATACAGGTTGATGGCTGGCCAGTCAAGCTTCTGGTTATGTCAAATACTAGTCTTAATTTATCACAAAGTAGACTTAATAGGTTAAACAGATAGTAAATGCTTAAAAATATACAGTTTGTTTGTTCATAGATAGAAGGTAGATAATAGATAGATTTATAAATAAATCAATAGATGTCTTCAAAACCCTCAGAGGCATACAGAAAATGGCATTTAAAGATGTTTTTATTATTTTAAGAATTGTTTGGCTTAAGACAGTCAGTTCCTGACAGCCCCCATTTGACTTAGAAGAAGACAATGAGCATCAAAAAAAAAATCTCCCATCAGGAGATAATTCCTTTTGGGCAAAAATACCCCTGCTTTCTTAGCAGACTATATACAGTCCAAAGATGGACCAGAGCTTAAATGCGGGTAAGTCGATGTCCTAATTCTGCAGAAACAGAATGGGAAAATCCTTATTATTTCTTGCTGCACAATTCAGTCTGTAAAAAATGCTTAGCCAGAAGGCTGAAGATGATGCTCCAACGATATTGAGAGATATTTGGGACTGTCTAGGAAACAAACTGTCATATTTCTTATTGTAAGCTGTACTCCTATGCTTCTTACTCACTCAAATAATAACTTTATCACTTCTTATGTCTTTGATGGGGTTGAAGGCATAATAGTTATAAAATTTCAGTTGAACTTGAGTTGTTTAGGATTTAAAAGGATATTTTCAAGTCTAAATAAAATTTTTAGGTTTATAAATATAGGACATATAGAAATTATTTAGGTTCAGAACTTTAGACACACCAAGATAGAATTTTTTTCTTCTTCAAGATTGCTTGATACAAATAGGTTAAGCATTATGTGCATAACTTTTATATAAGGTTTTCTTAATTGTTTCATATTTGTTCTGATTGTTTTTACTATATGAGTTAAAAAAATTTTAGCCTTTTTTAGACAAAAGGAGGGAATTGATGGTGTAGTGTTAAGCATTCTAAATGTTAACTAATTGGTCCTGCTTTTTGTCTGTTACTTACATTGACTCTGATTGGTTAAATAAAATGCTGAGGCCTGAGATTGGGCAAATACAGAGAAAGGTGGGACTTCCTGAGATTAGAACAGGAAGCCTGCGCTTTAGATAGAGGATTAAAGCATTCCAGCCAGGCAGAAGCAGGAAGAAGAAGACATGTGCCATGGGTTAGAAAAAAGAACCTCCTTCCACATCGCCAGGAACATTGGCATATCGTGGAGAATGGCAGTCCAAGGGGACTTATGTATATATGGGGTCATATTTGTGTAATAGAATTATGAGCTAGCTTAGATGGGCTAGGATTGTACAATTCAGGCCAAGGCTTGTTAAAATCCATGCGGTCTCTGTGTGCTCATTTATAATGGTGGGTTAAGGATTAGCCACCAAACTAATTAAATATAATCTAAATATGGTTAAACAATTTAACTATTTATTTCTACAAATTGTGCCCAACCCAATGTAATTTAATTAATTTTTATTTTTTTACATGCTCTCCTCTACTTTCTTGTCCTTTTGCTCTCTGTCTGTGTGTATATAGTTTATTGCAAAAACACAAACTGTACACTATTTACTGGAAAATAGGTATATCAGTGGTTACACCACTAATGAAAATGAAACCCCATCTCCAAGAAAAGTAACTGGTAGAGCCCTTAGCAGAAAGTCTGAACTCATGAGTGCCTCCCTGTTCGTGGTATAATGTTAACAATGGCTCAGTCTTGTGCAGGTGTTATTCAGGAAACCACATCTACAGTTATTTCATGAATCCAATGACTATGCATGATCAAAGTTTTTTTGTGGCAGCCTTCATCATTCACTACATAGTGTATTCATTTTGCACACTTTCTGTGATGTTCCCTAGGCTTGAAAGTGTTAATATAGACAACCCATCAATTTCTGATTATAAGATATGTATGAAGGTAAAGCAGAAAATATATGGATCATTTGGTACTTATAATTAACTAGAAACTAAATATAACAGTTATTAACTTTTAAATTTGTTCTTCAAAGATTTCATAATATGTACAATGCATTTGAACATATCCACTTTTCTAAATCTCCAAGGAACAGCAACCCATGTCCCTTTGAAATTAATGTCCTTTAACTAGGGTTTCCTATAAGTATTGTTTTTATTTCCTCAGATGAGGAGATGAGATAATAACTGTTCCCAAGCCTTTCTAACTCTTTCTGAACTCTCACTGGCTGGTTCAACTCAGCTGCTCTGGCCTAAATTCCTTGCAAAACTGACTGAATCAAGTGGGATTCTCTTGGAGTCAATTGGCTTCCAACTTATTTGCTCTGCCTGACCTCAAATTAATTCTGGCAATATGTGTTAATCTTCTGGTTCCTTCTCATTCTCTGTCTTGTTCTGTCTTCTCCTGTGTCTAGCTTGTTTGCTTTGCAACTTGTCTCTGTAAAAATTGTTTCTGTAATCACCTCTAAGTCAAAATAATCTTCCTCTGTTGCTCTTAAGTAGCCTTTCTGTCTTGTTTTCCTAAGAGTTAGGCATATCCTATCTCTGACTCATTCTGTCAAATCTTTCTCTGGTTCATCATTCTGTCTGCCCCTCTATTCAATATCATTTTTAAACATGGCTGCTTCCTTCTATAAACTTACCTCACCTTCATTGGTTGGGATTAAAAGTGTGTACTAAGTCTGTGTTTGTCTTTCAGCAAGATCATATAGTAATCCAAAGCCTGTCTGCATTCCAACCATCTCACATAGCCCTAGGAGGTCTATGGATGTGATCCTTTAAAAGAGGAGCCATATTGCTGGATTAAAATTCCTCTATATTTTCCCCTTATCTATTTAATCTAAGTATTACGCACAGTTTACATATTAGAACAGAAACCATTATTGATCCCAATCCCGTAACAGCCTGAATATCCTTATGGGCATGCATTGATGTGATGATCTTTCACAGCTGCAGTCCTGATTATCTGTTTATCACCAAATGTCCATTTCAGCATCAAAGTTTTCCAGTCTCCAGTCTGATGAACTATCTCTCCTTTTTCAGTGAGTTTTTTGAGCTGTCTCCATGAAGGGGGTCAGTTTTCTCAATTGTTTGCATGAGTCATGCCTTTCATGTATGCTGCCGACCACCAAGGATGTGGGGTCGTAGCTTTCCGATCCAAGGCTCGAGAAGACTTCTAGGTGGGGACGGCTTCGGCATGACAGACAACACGACACACAAGAGGTTCTGTGCTGCTGCAAAGTTTTACTTTTTTAAAGCAGAATTTATACAGTAAAACCAGGAACCATAAGATTGGTCATCAGCCAAAAGGCAGAAACAGAATTTTACCAAGAATAGGATATGTACATTCAAGATGTTTTTGTTTTTAACTAGATGATTTATTGTAGTGACCCGGAGTTGACCGGCTGGCACTAGCTAGCGGTCATCTGTGACAGATAACCACAAAGTTTAGTGTAAAACTTTAGCAATGGGGGAGGTGGCAATCTATCATATCAGGGATCTCCTTCGAGACCTCGCTGAACAGCATTAACTCCTTTGCAAACTGGCTGGGCCCAGTCCCAGCCCCACTTTCTCAACTGTTCCTGGCACCAAGGCTGTCCTTTGTGTTTGCTGACTGCATTCAGCACCTGGCTGAGTAAGTTCTCTTTTTTTGACTCAGTGAGAGTGCACCAAGGAGGTCGAGTACGCTTTATTCTTTCCCATTGTCCCAGCCTTTGGTAGGGAGTAATTTTGTCATTGTGCTGTACCCACCTAACCATGTCCCTATCATAGACTCCTGTATAGGGCAACATTGGAGGAGAGGTGGTTGGTGCAGGCCATGGCTCAGGGCCAGGCTGTGGGTTCACAGGAGGGACAAACCATTTCCCTTTGATCAGATATGCAGGCCTAGTTCCTCCAGCAATCAGTTTCATGGGAACATCAGGTATATAGAATTTATTGTTCTTGTTCTCCATGCTTCGCCGGACCCTATGAACTCTATTCTTTAGCTCTAACTCCTTTTTCTGCAATTGGCCAAGGGCCTCATGTACCAGCAAACTAGAATCATTTTGTATCAATTGTATTAACTCCTGAATAGGCTCATTCACATAAGAGTCATTTAAAGACATATTTCGAATTGCCTCGCCGAGCTCCAACTCAATGATCTGTATTTTCTCTGAAACTTGGGAACTTCCAGGGATATCTAATTTCTCTTTC
The DNA here is from genome assembly GCA_907164525.1 of Lophiomys imhausi. Taxonomy (NCBI): domain Eukaryota; kingdom Metazoa; phylum Chordata; class Mammalia; order Rodentia; family Muridae; genus Lophiomys; species Lophiomys imhausi. Next base: position 3,467,354 of record CAJQZJ010015385.1, read on the forward strand.
TCTTGAAGTGTACTCAGCGCCATCAACTCTGGGGCAGCTACCACATTTTTCCCCGCGTCCTTGTCACGCATTCCAATTCTAGGAACTCCTGTGTAAATGATAAGATATAGCAAGCAGCCAAAAGTGAAACCAAGTCCACCGAACATCCCCAACCGCTTTGGCTCCCCGGGAGACCTGAATATTCGCCTCCACAAATCTCCAGGCCTCAGCCCATCACCCCATTTGGCCAGTGGGTCATCCCTCAAGGCTTGCATAAGCCCCGAGGCACCACCCGGCCGTACAACACGCATGCTTGTCACACAGCGGTCGTAGCCTGCACTGCTGGTGAGGCGGGTGTGGCACATGTAGAAGCTTCTTTTATTTTATTCAGATTGTATTTTTATCAATTTTGATAGAACCCATAGTCTTTCAATCACCTGTAGAAATAAAGACAAAACCTCTTCCAATCTAGCACATTCACTGACTTCCATTCTGATGTTAAAATATCTTTCAAGTATAGAGTTTTGTCTAATTCTGTCATATTTTTCCACAATCCAGTGTCATTCAATAGCTGTTGTTTCTGCCTCATTGACATTCAAAAAATTTTAAAGTTAATAAAGGATTATTCAATCTATTTTTGAGATTTTTAATCATCCCTTTCTGTTTATGAAGTTACTCCTTTAAGGTACAATTAGGTCTTTCTGTAACCAACCTGTAGGATTGTGTGCTGTAGAAATATTAATTGCATTTTTAAACAGTATTTATATTATTGTTAATTGATTGGCGGCTGTTAATCCTTAACCAGCCATTATAAATGAACACATAGACACCACATGGATTTTAACAAGTCTTGACCTGAATTGAGCAATCTTGGCCTACCTAAGCTAGCTCTTAATTCTATTTCTGAATAAAGCCCTGTATGTCCCCTGGGCTGTATTTCTCCATGCTATGCTGATGTTCCAGGTCATATGGAATGAGGTTCTTTCCTCTAACCCATGGCATATGTCTTTGATTGCCTTCTAGTATTCTATCTGCTTCCATGTCTCCTGGTGGAATGAGCTAATCCTCTGTGTAAAACTCAGGGTTCTTGTTTAAAATCTCAGGAAGTCCCGCCTTCCTATACTCTTTTTGCCCAGCTAATTGGCCACCAACGACTTTTATTAACCAATCAAAAGAATGCCTCAGAAGGAGCGGCAACCATATCTCAGCATTGAAATCAGCCTATCAGAACTTCCCCAAAAGTATGGTATATCTGTAATATGTTTTATGATATAATGTGCAAAAATCCAGTTCATTTTAGTGGGATACATGCAGGGACATTTTCAAGTAATGTTTCTATCCACTCAAGTCCTCTTTCTCTTAAGGGATTTGAAATGAATTTTCACATTTTGAATGGATGAAATGTCTTCCCATATGGTTAAAATTATCTTTTTGAGTGGCTACTGTGATTCAGTGTCTCAGAGGCTCCCATGGCTCTTGAATCTTCTAAGGTTCTCTAGGCTACCAGCCAAACCTTTAAAAAAATTAATTAAATTAAGTTGGGTGCCATTTGTTGAAATGATTACTTAAATTGTTTAAGAGTATTTAGATTATATTTAATTGGTTTGGCAGTGTTAATCCTTAACTTGCCATTACAAATGAATACACACACACCACATGGATTTTAACAAGCCTTGGCCTGAGTTGAGCAATCTTGGCCCATCTAAGCTAGCTCTTAAGTCTATTACCCAAATATGACCCCATATATACATATGTCCCCTTGGACTGCCATTCTCCCCCATATGCCGATGTTCCTGGCCATGTGGAGTGAGGTTCTTTTTTTGTAACCCATGGTGTGCATCCTCCTTCCTGCTCCTATCTGGAATGAATTAATCCTCTGTCTAAAGCTCAGGCTTCCTGTTCTAATTCAAGAAGTCCCATCTTTCTCTGTCTTTGCCCAATCTCAGGCCTCAGCATTTATTTAACCAATCAGAGATAATGCAACAGACAGCAAACAGGACCAATTAACATTTAGAATGCTTAGCACAACCCTATCAGAAACCTGAAGAACTGATGCTTTCTCTTGAAAACACACCTCTCCAACTTTCTGTCAAATATCTCCTGTCCTCTATAATTTCTGTCAGATGTCCTCTGCTTTCTGCAACATTGGTGGGCCTTTTTTTCTTCAACAATTATATTGGGTTTTCTTTCCAATCCAGTTTGGAACCACATGTAAATGTTTTGATTTCTTCAGCTGTTGGTTTGAGATGAGAGCTATCCCCAAGTCTTTCTAGCTCTTTCTGAAATCTCTCTGGCTGTTGGAAGACCTGACTGTTAAGGTTGCATTCTACTATATGCAGACAGTTCTCTAGGCTCTTTGCAAAATAGAGGACTCACTTTCTCATCAGTGCCTCCTCTTTTCTGTTTAACCTTATCTGAAGAGTGTGACCCCACAACCTCTACCTGAGATCAGACACATATACCTTGACCAAAGTGAAAGATCAGCTTTTCTTCTCCTGATAAGAACCTGCCCAACAAGCACCTCAAATTCCTCTTCATGTAAATGAAACATTCCCAGCTTCTCCATCCCAGATTAATAATATACAATACCCTGGAAATCCCTATCCTCTCCCAAAAGATCGTTATAGCCATTGTTCATGCCGAATAAAGATTCTCAGCCAGTTCAGTGAATATCAGTTAAAAGAGCTATTTCACTGAATATTGTCCAAAATTGCTGAAACCGTGAAATCCTGGGAGAAAGGTACTGACCCGTCCAAGACATTCAAACCCATTCTGGCACTACTTCATCTTTTCCAGCCTGGTGTGAAGGGACCACAGCTGAGTAGTTCAACTTAGTGTTTCTGGCCTAAGCACTTCTCTAAGTTGACTGACTCAAAATTGCTTCTCTTGGGTTCTGACTAAATTGGCCTCAAACTAATTCTGGCAATAAGTTTTAATCTCCATCCTTCTATTTCTTTGACACATTCTGTTTGTCTTTACCTTTATCTAGCTTGTTCTCTCTGTAATCTGTCTCTGTAAAACTACCCCTGTAATCAACTCTCACTCAACAAACTTTTCTCTTCTTCCCTCTGCTGCTCTTAAGTAACCTCTCTTTGATGTCTTGTTCTTGTGAGAGTCTGGCATATGCTCTCTCTGATTCATTCTGTCAAATCTTTCTCTGGTTCATCACTCTGTCTGCCCTTCTATTAGATGTCATTTTTAAACATAACTGTTTCCTTCTATACACTAGCCTTACCTTCATTGTTTAGGATTAAAGGTGTGTACTAAGGGAATGTCTGTATTCCAGTCAGATCATACTGTAATCCAGAGCATGTCTGCTTTCCAGCTAGATCACATATGCTTAACTTTGATGTAATCTCTTACCAGAGCAGCCATGATGCTGTACTAAAATCACATTACAATATTCGATCTGCTCTTGTTAGTAGGCTCATCCCCTTGGACATAGGGAACAACCAGTAGTCAAACATTGTGTGTGTGTGTGTGTGTGTGTGTGTGTGTGTGTAACTCTATGCACACAAAAATATTATTTTCCTTCCTCTTGCAATCATAAAATACTAACAACTCTTCCTTTTAAGAAAAGAACCTGAGAATTCCTCCCATTTCTGTTGGAAATTTTGATTGACTTGCTTTTGTATTAGTTAAATATAGAGATATACTACAGAATTAATTTTATTATGTGTTGTGTATGTGTGTGTGTGTGTGTGTCTGTATGTGTGTGTATCGCATGTACTATAGCACAGGATTGGACATCAATCGACCTTCTTCGTTCCATATTTATTTGAGTGATAGGAATCAAACTCAGGTTGCCAGGCTTGGATGCCATGCACATTTACCTGCTCTGACATCACACAACCCCAAATGTATTATTTCTCCTTTGTTATTGAGGTATAGTACTTATGTATTTATCATAAAACTTACTATTTAATGTACTTTTCTATTATAGAAAAGAATAGTTATAATGTAATTTTAGAAATGTTATCTTGTATACCCAGACTTTTAAAATCTGTGGTAAAGATTGTTCACTCTGTGAAGTGTCTCATATAGAACTTAGCTTCTTTCCAATTGCCCATCCATCCTATTCTTACATTAATATTATTACATCAGATATGATACAAGTTGCTGCTGACACTTCAGAGCTGCTCTACTGTGCTGTACTCTGATTCACTATATATTCATTCAATCTTTTGTTTGCTGAAATCTGTATCGTATGTAATGGATGTAATTGTAGTTTAGATGCAAATGATGAGAGATGGGATTTAGGATTGTCTTATATTCTGTAGCATTCAATATTTTTCCCTAAAAAATAACAAATATGTGTATTTTAAATAGTTAAAGGTTAATAAGAAATGACATTATGGCATTGTTTGTTGATTAGCTTACTTTTTAAGTTTATTTATTACTTCAGGTTACATCTCTATCACAGTACCTTCTCTCAAGTCCTCTCAGTCCTGCCCTCCAACCCTCTACTCCCTATCACTTCCATCCCACTCCTCCAGAGAGGAGTGTCCCTATATATCAATCCCCCACCCCAGTTTAGCAGTCATATGAGGGTCAAAAGCTTCCTCATACACTAGGGGCCTACAAGGCAGCCCCACTATGGCAAAGTGTCTCATTGACACCTAACAAAGTCTATGTTCCTGCTCCCTTTGGTGCATTGGCTATAGTATAGTTATCCTGTACTATATGGCTAAAATACGATTATAAAATAGATGCTACCTGTCAGAATGGCTAAGATCAAAACTCAAACGACAGCACATGCTGACAAATTTGTGGAGAAAGGGGAACACTCCTCCATTGCTGGTGGGAGTGCAAGCTTGTACAACCACTATGGAAATCAGTATGGTGATATCTTAGAAAAGTTGGAATAGCTCTACCTCAAGATCCAACCATACCACTTCTGGGTATATATCCAAATGATTCCTCACCAAATCACAAGGAAGGTTCCTCATCTCTGTTCATAGCAACCTTATTTGTAATAGCTAGAAACTGGAAACAACCCAGATGTCTGTGGTACATCTACACAATGGAATACTACTCAGATATCAGAAACAACGAATCATGCAATTTGCAGTTAATGAGCTGTTGGGGTAGTGTTAAGCATTCTAAATGTTAATTAACTGGTCCTGCTTGCTGTCTGTTACTTATATTGACTCTGATTGGTTAAAATAAATGCTAAGCCCTGAGATTGGGCAAAGACAGAAAGGTGGGACTTCCTGAGATTAGAACAAGAAGCCTGCACTTTAGACAGAAGACTAAAGATTCCATCCAGGAGCAGGAAGAAGAAGACACATTCCATGGGTTAGAAAAAAGAACCTCATTCCACATGGCCAGGAACATTGGCATATCATGAAGAAAGGCAGTCCAAGGGGACATATGTATATATGGGGTATATTTGGGTAATAGAATTATGAGCTAGCTTAGATGGGTTAGGATTGCACAATCCAGGTCAAGGCTTGTTAAAATCCATGCGGTGTCTGTGTGCTCATTTATAATGGTGGCTTAAAGATTAATAAATGCCAAACCAATTACTGATAATAAATGCTAGTTAAATAGTTTAATTAGCCATATTTTTTATAATGAGCTTTCTTATGCTCTATGTTGTGATATTTTCAATATGGTGTATGTTCATATGTAGGACATAAAATTTCATTCCATTTATGGTACTTTTTAATATAATAAATTCATCTTTACTAAGAACCTTTTTTCTAATACTTTCAAAAAATGTATTGAGCAGTTATTTATTTAAAGACAGAGGCAGTTATTTAATTGTGTTGAACATAGTCTACTTTCATACTGACAAAACATGTATTATGTCATGGTAATAATGGTCTCTGGCTTTTAAAGTTATACTAAGTAAAGGATTCTGTGTTTAGCTTCATGAGATTAGCTTTCAGAATGGACTGAACATTTTAGAACGTTCTTTTGGAGGAAAAAAATACTGATGAAATAAAATGAGTGAGAACTTTTTGATTTTCTCCCTTGGCCTATATCCTATAAATAGCCAAGTTTTTAAAGAATCACAAATTGATGAAGTATATGCCTGAAGTAAAAATTACTCTAGTCATTTGACTTATCCTTTACTTCTTGTCATTTCCTGTTCCAAACCCAGTACTGTACATATAAAGAGAATACAGATATTAAAATGCTGTAATAATTTATATAAAGTAGTTATTCTTTACATTGTAAGAGATAAATGTACATTAACCTACATTTTAGTATATTGCTTATTCATGCTTAAAGTATATTTTTGGTTGTGAACCTAGCCTTTGACAGCTGAGCCATCTCTCCAGCCCGAAAGGTATATTTTAAAAATAAATATTAGCTTCTAAATGAACAAACCCTTTGAAGTTCATAGATATCAAAGAGTGATAGATAATATTTGATAGATGGGTAATAGATTACAGATATATAGATGGTAGACTCTATAGGATGTACTAATTTATACTTAATAGAAGAAAGTTTTGTATCAAAACAGAATTATTTCACAATTTCCATTTTATATCTCTATTATTCACTTATACCTCTCTCTCTCTCTCTCTCTCTCTCTCTGTGTGTGTGTGTGTATAGTCAAATAACGAAATATAAATATATTTTGTCGACTAAAGAAAGTAACTATAAATTTAACACTTGGTGTGAGCATTTGGTAGCTACTACACTGACATGTTACAGTTCTGGAAGTCAGATATTCAAATGATCCACCTGAACACTGAGGTGCCTCCCTGCTGGGTTTTCAGGAATTATGGTCCTCTTCCTTTCATCTGACTCTGTAGCTTAACTACATTTCATAATATTTGATCAATACCACTTTTGAGGTAACCATGAACACATGAGTTCTCATCCATTTATAGTGTGAACATATGTAGGGGTTGATAGATTAATATAAGTTAGATTTAGTGAATATCTAGGTTTCTGATACAGTTTCTTAATTCGGGGCATGAAGATCAAATTGGCTGTGAGCAATTAGCTTATCAGCTTATGGATGAAGTTACATGAAACAGGGGAGTCTCTATGGACTTAAAAACAAGGTTGAAGCCAGGTGAAACAAGCAAAGACTTTATGACCTGGCATTGTTTTCAGCTGCTAAGTGGGCTGAGCCCAAATTAAGCTGAAGCAGGTGGAACAAGGAGATATCCTATTTAAGGACAAGTGGATGAGTCCAAGAAATCGTGCTAAGGGCCCTGGGTACTAGAGAGCTCCAATGCTAGTGAGTCCTGCTGAAGAAAGTGCTGGTGAACTGATGGCCGGATTTTCCTGAGGCAGAAAGAAGCTGGTGAGCAAAAAAAGCCTCTGCAAGACAGCAAAAGGCCAAGGACTAAACCCTGTGGCTCAGCTTTTGCCTAGAGGGGTTTGACCTATCCAAACAGTGGCCTGAACGGAACTGTGGCCAGCTTGAAAGACTGAAGCAGAGTGGCAGAGTTGCTGATACGAAGGAAATAAGTTGGCCTATAGAAGGCTGGGATCTCCCAGAGAGAAGAAAGCCTCAAGCCTTATTTAAGGTGAGATTTCGATAGCCAATTTACCCTGACGAACCTGCGTCTGAGATATTCCAGAAAAAGGACTGCTAAGTGCATTAAAGAGTCTACCCCAGAGACTGTGTTCCTGATGACTGAAGACCTGCCCCAGAGACTGTATCCTTCTAAAAGGTTATGAAAATAGTTGCAATAGTTATCAATAGGTTTACTGGTTAGGTCTTAGGGGTTGTAGGCATTTATAGGGGTTGTAGGCATTCATAGGGGTTATAGGAATTTGTAGGAATAGTAGTTAAGTGTATTTGTTATAAGTGAATATAGTTATTAATAAATAAGTGTTAAATAATTAAAAAGTATGGTTTCAAACATATTCTCTTATCTCCTTGCTTTGGAATTCCAGCTAGTGACCTTCCTGATCTAAGATGGTTTCCATCTCTTTATCAAAATAGTTTATGTATTTAACTATGCAGATTAATTTGCCACATGAAATGGCAAGTCTATAGGTATCATTTCTTGAATGAAGATCATTATCCTTCCTATAATGAACTTTTTCTAAAAGAAAAAAATCAAGTTTTTCCCCCTGAAAGTCTAGCTAATGTATGTATATATATATATATATATATATATATATATATAGCTAATGTATGTATATATATATATATATATATATATACATTCACCATTCACATGAAAACTCAATTTGACTCATTAAGAAAGTTTTCAATTAAATGTAGCAATATCTTAAGTATTACATTGAATTGTAATTACATTCAGGTTAGTTTTGCTCTATGTATTAAATGCTAATAATAAAAATGAAGATTTCGGACATCACAGAATTATTTTAGACATTTTTATGAAATAATTTATCAGGCTATGAATTATTTCTTTCAATTAAATTATATTTTATCTATATTGCTTCATGCATGTTATATATTCTTTTATTTATAACTGTATTTTCCCCTCCTTTTTGAATTCTCCCTTAATAAACTTCTTTTAAACTAGGATTTATCTTTATATAACTACTATATTATTACATTATATCTATTGAATTAATTACTAATCACTTTGATTGACTAGTCTTTTTAGCAGAAAGAGTATTACATTATCCTTGGAATGCAAATAACTCATAGAGAAATAAAATAAATAAAAAAAATAATGCAAATAAAATGTGTTCAGTTACATATTAATAAATGAATAATTAGAAATGACTTGCATTTAGTGTGAAAATATATATATTAAACACTTCCTTCTAAAGCATTGAGTGCCTAAATATAAATTTTTTACTTATCATGTTTTTTGATATTCCTATGCTTTTAATATTAAGGCCAGTCACAGCAGGGATTTTATATTCAGTACTTTAGTCTCTCCAGGTGATCGTAAATGTAGCAGTTTTATGGAAAGGCAGTAGGTTCAATGTGTCTGGGAGTCACTCTGGGAGATTTTGCCCAGGGGTTTATTATACTAAAAGTCTTGAACAGTCATTTTCATGTCATATAGAATTTTCCAATTCTAGAGTGCTATGCAGTAAGTGACTCTGGGCCAATTCTCTTTGTTCTCAAAGTTTCATCAATTCTAAAGGAATCCATTATAACTAGATGACATTCACGTTATTTAAATATTGCTGACAGTCAAAGAATAATTTCTATTTCTGTCATGCCATTTTTCTTCATTCAGTGTTGGCAGAAGCTTCTTTGAGATTCTTAAAAAAATCAGAATTTCATCTTGGTGTTTTAGATTATCAGACAAGTAAGAATAAACATTTATTAACTGTGTAAATAAAGCATACTAGTAAAGGTCTCAGTTAAGAATAAACATGTAAAGCCGGGCGGTGGTGGCGCACGCCTTTAATCCCAGCACTTGGGAGGCAGAGGCAGGTGGATCTTTGTGAGTTCGAGGCCAGCCTGGTCTACAAAGTGAGTCCAGGACAGCCAAGGATACACAGAGAAACCCTGTCTCGAAAAACCAAAAAAAAAAAAAAAAAAAAAAAAGAATAAACATGTAGTATTAAAATGTTCATATTTGGACAAAGAACCATTTGTTGGACTGAAAGGGAGAGCTGTTGGGGTGAAAAAGATATACCTTAAATTAAAATAACAAAAAATAAACAGGGAAGAGGATGGGGGGTTGAGGGGGAAGAGGGTGGGTGGGTGGGGCTGGGGAGGGGAGTAGGGAGGGGATTGTGATTGAGATGTAACTTGAAGAAATAAAAAATAAATTATAAAAAAGAGACAAAAAATTTAGTCATAATGAGATTTTTTGACGAATAAAGCCATCCTTACTCTTCCTTGATTCTTTTACCATATTTTTCATCTGTCTAGTTATCTAGTAGTGAAGATGTTACCGATGTCAGACATAAAAAAAAAAAAATGTACCCAGTGTCTCCTAGAAGACCAATGGTAAAATTTTACTTGGCTAAGAGAAAAAAAGAAAATATTAAAACTTGAAAGCTGTTTGAATCATATCTGTATATCATGCCCTGCGCTTAAAAAAATTCCTTAGTCAATAGAAACATTTTAGAAATGCTTTACTATGTTTTTCCACCATAGAATGGATGCTGACAGACATGCACATAAAAATATGCAAATTACATTTTCATGTTAGGTTTTAAAAAGAAGGAATTTTCATTTTACTTTAGTACAGACCCTAAAGGATTGCTCACCAAACCATGAGGACATATCCTCATCTACGTTCATAGCAACCTTATTTGGAATAGCCAGAAACTGGAAACAACCAAGACGTCCCTCAACTGAGGAATGGATTATAAAAAAACTGTGGTGCATCCACACAATGGAATATTACTCAGCCATCAGAAACAAGGGAATCATGCTATCTGCAGCCAAATGAATGGAACTAGATGTTGGGGTAGAATTAAGCATTCTAAATGTTAATTGATCCTGTTTGCTGTCTGTTACTTATATTGACTCTGATTGGTTAAATAAAATGCGGAGGCCTGAGAATGGGCAAAGACAGAAAAGGTGGGACTTCCTGGGATTAGAGCAGGAAGCCTGTGCTTTAGACAGAGGATTTAAACATTCCAGCCAGCAGCAGGAAGAAGAAGCATTCCAGCCACGAGCAGCAGGAAGAAAGACACACGCTATGGGTTAGGAAAAAGAACGTCATTCCACATGGACAGGAACATTGGCATGGCATGGAAAATGGCAGTCCAAGGGGATGTATGTATATATGGGATCATATTTGGGCAATAGAATTAAGAGCTAGCTTAGATGGGCTAGGATTGCACAATTCAGGCCAAGGCTTGTTAAAATCCACATGGTGTCTGTGTACTCATTTTTAATGGCCGCTTAAAGATTAGCAACTGCCGAACCAATTAACAATAATATAAATACTGTTTAAACAATTTAATTAGCCATATTTTTTTTTAGCAAATGGTGCCCAGCGTTTGGCAATTAGAATCCATGCTTACAGCTTGAGAGGCCCAGGTGAAAGCCGGTTTCCTAGCCCAAGAGCAGGGAATCGAACTCAAATGCATTTCAAAGGTGCGGCTACCTTAGCAAAAGCTGTTGCTGGCAGCAAAGTCAGAGAGCTAAAGCTTAGCTCTCCTTATGTACTAAAAAACTGGCAGACTTCTAAACAGAGCTTGAAAGCAGAATTAACTGCCTAGATTAAAAATGGAGGAATTCATAATGCCTGAATACGTTTGTATTCCAATTGAGTTTGTTCCTCTTAGCATGCAAATGATTTTTATCCTGACAATTGTGGTTCTGTGTATCGTTTTTGAGAAAGTTCAGACTAGGGTAGTCTTGAAGGAAAGAATTTGCAGATGGAATGCTAAATTGCCAACAATGATAATGAAGGAAAGAGGGAGGCCTTTCTTGATAAATAAGGCAGCATTGATGGCAGCTGGAGCTAAGAGCTCCCTGGCTATGAGGTTCTTCTCAGGGCTTTCTGGGAAGGGTCCACCAATGAAATACAGTCAGAACTAGATTTCAAGGAATAATGAACAAAACTTTAATTGCAGCACAGGATGGCATGGTTAGACATGACAAGGCTTTTGAAATGTTGTTTCTTTGCTTGATTTTTATTTAGATGTTTTTGATTTTCCTATATCAGGGGTAGAAAGGTTGGATATTTTTCTGATTTGGCATTGCTAAAACATAAGAGATTTTTGAAGATTTTGGACATATTTTGAAATGTCACTGTAGTTCAAAGTTACTCTCAAGGTTAAAGTGTTACTAAAATCTGGATTTAAGTGAAGCATTTGAGCAGGGTGGTACTAGCACACGCCCTTAATCCCATCACACTAGAGGAAGAAACAGGCAGATCTCTGGATTCTAGGCCAGCCTGGTTTAAACAATGAAGGCAGGGCGGGAACTCTGCTGAGGAAATAAAGCTGCTTACTAAAGACAGTCTAGAATTTAAAAATGACACATTTTTTTTCTTGATGTTAAGTTTAATAATGTCCTTACTGATCTAATGGATAAATGCACATAATCTTAAATGTACATAAAGAGAAAAGGGTCACAAGCCAGTTTCCTTAGTTGTGGGGCTCCCACTGGAGAACTGGTTTCAAGAGGCATTTTGCCCCTAAAAGAGATATGTTAATCTCTGGGCATGAAGGTTCACACCTTTAATCCCAGAACTTTGGAGGCAGAAGCAGGCTAATCTCTGTGAGTTCAAGCCTCACCTGGTGCAAAATGAGTCCAGGACAAGGATACACAGAGAAATCCTACCTCAGAAAAAAAAAAAAAAAAAGAGATATATTCTGTTAACCAATGTAACGACCCAGAATTAGGTTGGGGAAGAACATGCAAACAGAATGCCTCCCACAGCCAACTGTTAAGAAAAGCTAACATAAAATAGCATATCATGCTATTCTACACCAATATCCTTAATAATGGGTTTCCATGGGAGAATTGGGACTCAAATTAATACAAATGGTTTAAGTAATGTTTTTGTTTAATAAAGGTAATTCAATTATTTAAATTCATACCTTGATCTCAAAACTTGGGAGACAAGGAAAAAACAGGTTCCTTGTGTGTTCAAGGCCAATCTAAATCTACAGAGCTCTACAGAGCTCTACAGAGCAAATCAAGACAGCCCAAGCTACAAAGGGAAACCCTGTCTCAACATAAATGCATACCTTTGTTCCCAAAACATGGGAGACAAAGACAGAGACAGATTGGTTCCTTTTGAGTTTGAGGCCAACCTAATCTACATAAAGCCAGAACAACACAGAATAAACCTGTTTTAATCAATTAATAAATTCATGTCAACTGTAGAGGAGAATACTTAAACTCCATACAGTCTTATATTGTATTTTCAATTTAAAATAGATTATATATACCATATATATATATATAATACTATTACATGTCATCCTTTTATATGGCATGAATGGAGATTACAAATGTCTTTCTTCTGTTCAAAGAACAGAAAACATTCCTTAATTGATTTGTGCATTCTGAATATCGAAGGCATCTTGGTAATTGAAGAACTATATGTTACTTATGAGAAATTATATATTTTCAGAACAATGGGACCTGAGTCCAAAGAAGACAAGACAAGTAACTCAAATGATCCAGCCTCACAGACTGCCTCAATAGCTGTTTCCTCAAAAATCTGCATCCAGAACAACTTCAAACAGCTTGCTGAGATGGTCCAGCCTCAAAGACTGTTCCAGACAGGACTTCCTCCTACCAAAGTCCAGCTTCGAACTAAAAACTGCTCAGGACATCAAATTGTTGAGCACATAGATTGGACAACAAATGTTACAATTAACTTGATTAACCTTTTTTTTTTTTTTCATTTTGTTTGGGCTCCTAAACAGGTTTTCTGCATCCCAATTCAGAAGAAAGAAGTTTTAAGAGAGCAACATCCTATTCCCAAAAAGTGGGGTGGATGATTCTTTGGTCATTTGATATGTTATAAATTTTGTTTAGGGGTAATGGTTACAAATTGTTATATGGTCTTTTTAAGCAAGGTATAGGAAGTTAGACTTGGAGATCTCTTTTTCTTTTCTCTATCCTTCTTTCTCTCTTCTATAGTGGGAAAAGACTTGAAAAGAAAAAGAGGGGGAATATATGTTTATAATATAGAAATGATAAGATATAAGGATAGATTATTGAATCTGCTCTGTAACTTAAAATTATTGTTATTCTTTAAATAAGGTTATCTTTTGATACATTGGTATAGAATTTTGTATATTGATACAAAAATAAGATTAAGTTTGATTCATTAGTATAGAATTTTATATTTTGACATATAATATGTATATTTCAACTCTTGCATAAGGTATTGTGCCTGTACAAATCATTTAAAAGTATAGGTTTAGTTCTGATCCTTTTATGGGTTGCTATTGAAATCTATTTAGGAGTCTGGATAATACAAATTGACTGGCCAGTCAGGCTCCTGGTCATGTCAAATACTAGGTTAAACAGATAATAAATGGATAAAAATATAGAGTTTGCTTGTTCAAAGATAGAAAGATAGATTTATAAATAAAATAGTATATGTCTTCAAAACCCTCAGAGGCATACAGAAAATGGCATTGAAAGTTTTTTTATTATTTTAAGAATTGTTTGACTTAAGACAGTCAGCTCCTGACAGCTCCCATTTGACTTGGAAGTAGACAATGAGCATCAAAAAGAAATCTCCCATCAGGAGATTAATTCCTCAAAAAGAAATCTCCCATCAGGAGATAATTCCTATTGGGCAAAAATGTCCCTGCTCTCTCAATAGACTATATACAGTCCAAAGATGGACCAGAGCTTAAATGCAGGTAAGTCAATGTCCTGATTCTGCAGAGACAGAATGGGAAAATCCTTATTATTTCCTGCTACACAATTTAGTCTGTGAAAAAATGCTTGGCCAGAAGGCTGAAGATGATGCTCCAACGATTTCAAGTGATATTTGGGACTGACTGGGCAACAAACTGTCATATTTCTTTTTGGAAGCTGCTCTTCTGTGCTTCCTACTCACTCAAATAATAACTTTATCCCTTCTTATGTCTTTGATGGGGTTGAAGTCATAATAGTTATAAAATTTCAATAGAAATTTAGTTGTTTAGGATTTAAAAGGATATTTTCAAGTCTAAATAAAATCTTTAGGTTTATAAATATAGGATATGATAGAAATTACTCAGGTTCAGAACTTTAGATACAGCAAGATAGATAGATGATTTTTTTTATTCTTCAAGATTGCCCGATAATATAGGCTAAACATTATGTGTATAACTTTTATATATGGATTTCTTGATTGCTTCATATTTGTTTTATGGTTTTTACTATATGAGTTAAAAAATTTAGCCTTTTTTTAGACAAAAGGAGGGAATTGTTGGGGTAGAGTTAAGCATTCTAAATGTTAATTGATCCTGTTTGCTGTCTGTTACTTATATTGACTCTGATTGGTTAAATAAAATGCGGAGTCCTGAGAATGGGCAAAGACAGAAAAGGTGGGACTTCCTGGGATTAGAGCAGGAAGCCTGTGCTTTAGACAGAGGATTTAAACATTCCAGCCAGCAGCAGGAAGAAGAAGCATTCCAGCCACGAGCAGCAGGAAGAAAGACACACGCTATGGGTTAGGAAAAAGAACCTCATTCCACATGGCCAGGAACATCGGCATGGAATGAAAAATGGCAGTCCAAGGGGATGTATGTATATATGGGATCATATTTGGGCAATAGAATTAAGAGCTAGCTTAGATGGGCTAGGATTGCACAATTCAGGCCAAGACTTGTTAAAATCCACATGGTGTCTGTGTACTCATTTGTAATGGCCCCTTAAAGATTAACAACTGCCGAACCAATTAACAATAATATAAATACTGTTTAAACAATTTAATTAGCCATATTTCTTTTAACAACTGGAAAACTTCATCCTGAGTGAGCTAACCCAGACTCAGAAAGATGCAGATGGCATCAACTCACTTATAATTAGATTTTAGACATATAGTGCAGGATAACTATCCTACAAAGAACACAGGAACAGGAACATAGTCATTGTTATCTATTAATGGAACAGTTTGCCCTAGGGTTGCTGCCATGTAAACCCCCAGTGCAAGAGGAAGCCCTTAGCTCTCATATGACTTTTGAATTGAGAGAGGCTGATATATAGGCACACTCCACATCTGAGGAGTAGCATGGGTGGGAGAGGGAAGAAAGGGTGGAAGGGTGGAACTGGGAGGGGTAGAAGGAGGGCACTGTGGTGGAGATGTAAGGTTAAGTAGTACCTGGAGAGATATCTGGGATGAAGTAATAAATAAACAAAAATAAATTAACTAATTGAAAAAAGAAAATGTATGCAAATAATACATAGGATGAAAACACAGAATCATGTGGGTAACTGATGTTTCCCTGTAAAGAAATCCTTGTTTTATTAGTAATTCATCTCTCTCTAAGTTTTTATTGTACAAATAATCCCCCCAATATACTTAACTTTCAAGAAGTTTCTACATAATATATTTACTTATTGTTTTAATTTATTTGCTCTGTGTGTGTGTGTGTTCATGTGTGTGCCACATGTATGCAAATACACTTTTATGCCAGACGACAGTGTTGGATGATGGATACCTTAGAACTAGAACTACAAGTCATTGTGAGATTTTCTTTTTTTTTAAATTTATTTATTTGTTGCTTCAGGTTACATCTCCATCATATTGTCCTCTTTCCCCCCTTCCCAGCCCCTCCCTCCCATGCTCTACCCCCTCACCCTTCCATCCCACTCCTCTGGAGTGGAGTGTCCCTACCTAACAGTCCCATGCCCCTGTTCAGAAGTCATATGAGGGCCAAAAGCCTCCTCATACACTGGGGCCTACAAGGTAGTACCACCAGTGAAAAGGGTCTCATTGCCAGGCAGAGAAATCTAAAAAAAAAAAAAAAACTATACACACAAACAAACAAAACAAAACAAATCAGAAAAAGTCTATGTCCGTGTTCCCTTTGGTTTGTTGGTTGTAGTATAGATATCCTGTACTATGTAGCTAAAATCCTACTATAAGTGAATAGATGCCATGTACATCCTTCTGAGTCTGGGTTAACTCACTCAGGATAAGCTTCTCTAGTTCCATCCATTTGGCTTTAAATTGCATGATTTCCTTGTTTCTGATAGCTGAGTAGTATTCCATTGTATAAATGTACCACAGTTTTTTAATCCATTCTTTGGTTGAGGGACATCTGGTTTGTTTCCAGTTTCTAGCTATGAAGGAATTCAAAGAGTCCACAATTTCACAAGCAAAAGCATTGTGAGATTTTCAACATGAAGTTAAGATCTGAATTTTGGTGTCTAGAATAGTCATGAGTGCAATTAACATCCCATATATTTCTCCAGCTACTCCTTAATGCATTTTAATTCAGTAATATAAGGACCTTCACTATGTCAAAATGTGAACAATGTAACTATTCTGTGGGAACACTTCCCTTATTACTTCAGAGAATATTTTTTTATTCAAATTTTGGATTCAAATATTTAGAATCTTGAAAGGATGCTAATAGTGGCTGATGGATTACTTATATGAAGATTAAATAAAACATTAAGGAATGAAGATTTAGTTATTAAGTCAGATACATGGAAAACTTAACTTCCAAGTGACTCTGATGAATTTGGCAGAAAAATTTGTTTCTGTACTTATCTCAGAATTCTAGAAGCACAATACATTAGAATTTTTACTGCTTTATGTAATACTCTAATGATATTTAATAATGAGAATACCAATACTATGACTGACTTATTATCTAGCTTAATGTTTCTTTTGTTTAAAGCTAATGTTTCTCATTACAGATGGATATAAATGATTTAAAAAGCAGGATTGCAGATCCATAATGACGGTTTCTTATGTGACCTAAAATTTGGAGAAATTCTTCATCAGCCTCATTTCCTCTGTTCATACTACATGCATTTCTTTCTTGAAAGCAATTTTTTTATATTTACCTACTTATATTCTAAGAATAACATGAAAATCATATCAAAATTTTGTTTATAAGATTTATTGCCCTTCTGTTGTTGGATGACCCTCAAAGACTCATATTTAAACACATGATCCCAAGTAATTGGAACTTTTGGTGTCGCTGGGAGAATGGAAAGCAAAACCATGATACACAGCTAAACATCTATTAGAGTGGTTAATATAAAAACCCTGAATGGTTTATATTAGTTTAGTGAATTGCTGCATAGATTATGGAGCAAAGAAATAAAATGACTGTTGCTGCAAGCTGTATGACAACCACAGAAAGCAATTTAGCAAAATATTATAAAATGCAACATACACAGTTATAGTGCATCCCAACAGCCATGTTTCTAGAAAAATACACACTGATAATTACTAAAACTATTTTCAATGAATTTGTGTAGAATGGTTTGTCATAATTACTTAAAAAAAAAACAAGTGGCCATTCAATAGGTAAATGACTAGTTGATCAGTGAGTGACTCAGAACATAAAGCAATAAAGAGAAATGAACTAATGTTTTATTCAGCAACATAGAGGGATATCAACTGAATTATGCTGAGGAAAAACTGAGTCAAAATATTGACTATTGTCTGAAATATGAGCAATTATGTACTAGTAAAAATATGAAGATATAAAGAAATCAAAACACAATTGTTTGCCATAAATAGAAGCAGAGTTCTGACACACAGGATCAGACAACAGATATTTTCAGAGTTTAAATTACTCTGTATTATAACAACTAATGAAAATTACAATAATATATTCACGTGCTCAATTTCAAGGCATGAATGTTTCCCACATCTAAATGAATATGCCATTAAAATTAAAGACTATCATTTTCACCATGAAAAAAGGATTAACATCTTCAGCATATATATTTGTAATATTTAAATAACTGTAAATAAGAGCTCAATTATAAAATTATTAAAATTTTATGCAATGCTGTTCATCCCCCAGTTCAATATTCCTTAATAAAATGCTTTAGGAATTTTGCCGTTTCTCATACTTTATTTTTTTGCAGCCTCATTAGAATTAACAAAAGAAAAGGAATTATCTTTTCTCTCACTGCAAATCAAGTGTTGTTTCGATATATAGCATATTTTTTGATGTTTTCTTCTTAAAGATAGTATTTTAATGTTTAATTAATCTGTCACTAAAATTAAAAAGAAATTGTTATATCAATCAAAATTGACATATTTTTCTCATGATATTCTCAGTCAAGTTACAATGCTTTCTTACTCAAGAACTGCCTTCTAATCTCAAAATTCATAAATAAATAAATTAAACTTATTCCTTTCAACAAGATGCTATGCCTAAGCTATCAAATCAGTTTAAAATAGAGTTAATCCTAAGGGAGTCATTTTTGCAGTGTTAAATGTGAAAATAAGGGAACTATAGTCATGTATTTATTTTTTGCCATGATATAGATTTGCATATTGAAGTAAATAATACCAGATTGTAGAACAAAAAGCAAATCCATTATGTTGTTCATCTTCTAAATACTAATGAGTGTCAACTTGTGTTCTAATGATCCCTCTAAGGAAAAGCCTATTGATCATGAAAAGACTGAATTCAAGAAAAAACAATCCCAAGGCAGCCATTCTATGTTAGTCATAAAGCAAATTATAATCAAACAGACGATGGTTTGTTCTTTTCACAGATTACAAGTGGTAATATATTGACGTTCATAAGAACTTACTTATTTTGAAGGAACTTCTATTTATATTAAGTTCTGATTAAAGAAGCCATAGATTCAGAGATACTTATCAGATTCTATTTTTACTGGAATCAGTTTTACAGAGGTACTGTCCTCAAAAAAGGAATAGTAAAACACTAAGTAATTGATTCTTTTAAAATAAAGGAAATGTAAAAACCACTATTGTTGATCAAGAGAGCAATATTGTAGCAGACATAAATAGACAGTTAAAAGTGAATCTGTTCTCAGGAGAGCATTTGCATAGCATTTGGAAGGCCTGGGGCTCAGTACTCTAAACCACAAAAACAAAATAAAACAATCTAATATCTAGGGACATTACATCAAAGCTAGTAAATAATAACTTTTTACAGAAGAAAAATGGAAAATTATATGACTAGTGGAAATTGAGAATAATGTGCTTATTACAGTAAAACAATAAAAGAGGAAACTATGATCAATATTCTTGGGAATATGATTTTAGCAATCAGTTTCAGATGTGATATGGTTATAAAATTACAAAATATATGATTAGAGTTGTCTTGAAAATAACAAGGCAGGGGTCAGAGACCTCATAAACAATAGTCCCACTTAAAGATTAAATATTTGACTTAGACACAAATATTTTTCTTTGATACATAAAAGACAATTAAGTCTAGTATTTGAGCCCTTTCTCTAAGCCTCCCACACTGGAGGCAATATTTTTTTTTGTGTACTACATGCCACACTTGCCAGGGTTCAGTAACAGGAAAGGCACTCTTTCCCTAGAAACCTACTGGCCGCACAGGCCTTGGAATTAGGTAGGAGATTTATCTCTTTCATTTAGGTTCTTCATTTCAAATTTTACTATCTCAACCCCTACCCTCTACCTGACCACCAGGTGGGCCCTGCCTTTCTACATTTCCTACATTCCCTAGGGAATCCATAGCTTAGTGGCATACCAAGCTTTACTCCTTACTGTAGACCATCTCAGCCATACCTCCTACACCCCTATCCCTGGTCTATCCCATCCCTATTTCTTCCTGCTATCTCCCAATAACTAGAAACATATTCGACCAAGAAGTACCTGCACCCCCAATGGCAGGGGCTCAGAAGCATTCCCTAACAGGAAAACCAAAGCCACACATTCCTAAGATCCATAGAAAGCAAAAGAATCCAAGAAACAATACCTCCTGAACAAAGACAAGACATTAACACCTGGACTTACAAACATTTCAAGATCCCTAGTCGAAGCACAAAAACTCAACAAGTATCATCTGGGACAGTAATGTCTCCACTATAGCCCAACAATCCTACTAAGTAGTCCCTGAGAAATGCACTATGTAAATTTAATTTTTATTTCCTCAGATATGAGGATGAGATGAGAGCCTTACATAAGCTGTGCAGAAACGTGACTTAAACTAAGACCAGAGCATTTCTTTCTCTGTTCTAACTACTCTAGGCTAGGTAGGCCTGGTAGCCTCTGACCTCCCTACAATCTTATCTTCTGTAACCCGAACCTTGAATGCTTCAGCTTCCACCCTTAGTCTCCTAAGCTAGGCCTAGAATGTTTCAGCCTCTAAGGCTTACTGCTGAATAAATTCACCCTTTCTCACTCCTTTCAAATTCTCTCTGGCTGGTTCAATTCAGCTGTTTTGTCCCAAACTCCTCTCCAAAATGATTAATTCAATATGGGTTCTCTTTCGGTTCTGATTGAATGCCTCTGCTTGCCTCAAAATAACTCTGGCAGTATGTTCTAATCTTCTGGCTCCTTTTCATTCTCTGTGCAATCTGTCTCTGTAAAACTGAAATGCACACAAACACATACTACTACTACTACTACTACTACTACTACTACTACTACTAACCTCACTACACTTCCGTTTCTCTCCCTGCGCTGTTCTTAAGTAGCCTCTCTTTCATGTGCTGTTCTCATAAAAGTTGGGTTTTTCCTATCCCTGGCTCATTCTGTCAAAACTTTCTCTTACTTGTCACTTTGTCTCCCCATCAATTAGCATTCACTTTCAAGCACACTTGTTTCCTTTTATAAACCAATCTTATTTTCATTGTTTCGGATTAAAGTTATATATTAAGGGCATGTCTGTATTCTAGCCAGATCACATAAACCTAAAAGGTCTTTGGATGTGATCCCTTGCCAGATCAACTATGTTGCTGGATTAAAATTCCTCTATAGCAATATAGCTAAAGCACAAAACAAAGACTTCTAAATATCTATTATGAATATGTTCAAGTATCTTAAAAATATATGAATAAATCCATTAATAAAATCTATGAAAACACAAACAAATAATGGAAAGAAATGAAAAAAAACAATTAAAGATATGAAAGTAAAAATGAAATCACTAAAGAAAATCTAGTCTGAGGTAAAACTGGAAATGAAAATTAAGGAACTTGAATAGGAATCATAGAAGCTAAGCTTAACCAACAGAATACAGGAGACAACAGAGAATCTCAGGTATTAAAAACAAGACAAAAAAATGGATGCCTTTCTCAAAGAAAAAAATTAAAAATCATCTAGCAAATCTGGGACACTATGAAAAGATAATTTTTACCAAAAAAAAGAAAAAAGGGAATAGAGGAAGGAGGAGAAACTCAGGAAAAACACAAAAGATATTTTCAAGAAAACTCCCCTGTCCTGAAGAAGAAGAAGTTACCTAAGAAGTTACAAAAGTGTATATAAAACAACAGACTGGACCATAAAATAATTCACCACAATACCTAATAATCAAAACAATAAATGTACAGAAGAAAGAAAGAATATTGCTATTAACTTATTTAATTTTTCATGTTAAAATCACATTCACAGACCCCTCCCTCCTCTCCTCTCAATCCTACCCCCCCACTGTCCTCCCCCATTCCCCCACTCCTAAGAGAAGGGACTTCTCCACCAACCCACCTCAGAAATTCAAGTTGCATTGGAATTAACTGCAACCTCTTACACTGAAGTCTGTCAATGCAGACTGGTAGGGGAAAGGTATCCAACTGTAGACAACACAGTAGATATCAGAGACAGACCTCACTCCAATTACTAAGGGCCTCACATAAATAACAAAATATCCCTCAGCTCAATGAGTGTAAGGGGCCTGGGTTCAGTCCATGAATGCTCTTTGGTTGATGGTTCAGTCTCTGTGAGCCCCCATTGGCCTTGGTTATATGCCTCTGTTGGTCTTGTTGGTATTTCTTGTTCCCTTTCAGTGCCTCTGTCCTTCTTCTAACTCTTTCACAAGACCTCCAGGACTCTGTCCAGTGTTTGACTGTTGGTCTCAGCATCTGTTTCCATCCTTTGCTGGGTGGAGCCTCTCAGAGGACAGTCATATTATGCTCCTATCTGCAAGCATATCAAAGCATCATTAATAGTGTCAAGGATTGGGTCTCACCCATAGTTTGGGTGTCAAGTAGGGCCAGTCATTGTCCAATCATTCTCTAAATCTCTGCTCCATCCTTACCCTTGCATGTCTTGTAGGCAGGGTGGATTTAATATTCATAGCACTAAGAACTTTCATAAAGAAATTAGAGAGATCTTATACTAATGACTTAACAGCACACCTGAAAGCACTAGAACAAAAAGAAGCAAACACACCAAAGAAGAGTAGATGACAGAAAGTAATCAAACTCAGGGTGGAAATCAATACTTTATAAACAAGAAAACAATACAAAGAATCAATGAAATTAAAAGCTGGTTCTTTGAGAAAACCAACAAACAGACAAACTCTTAGTCTAACTAAAAGGCAGAGAGACGGTATCCAAATTAACAAAATCAGAAATGAAAACAGACACAACAGACACAGAGGAAATACAAAGAATCATTAGGTCTTACTACATAATAGTATACTCCATAAAACTGGTAAATTTCAATGAAATGGATTTTTACTTGATAGATACCACTTACAAAAGTTAAATCAACATCAAGTCAACAATCTAAATACTCCTAAGGAAATAGAAGCAGTCGTCAAAAGTCTACCAACCAAAATAAACACAGTGCCAGATAACTTTAGCACAGACCTTCAAATAAGAGCTAATACAATCAATACTCCTCAAAATAGAAACAGAAGGAATGTTACCAAACTCATTCTATGAAGTTACAGTCACCCTGATTCCTAAACCACATAAAGAGTCAATTAAGAAAGAGAATTTCAGAATAATATCCCTCATGAACATGAACATTGATTAAAATAACTCAATAAAATAATGACAAAAAGAACCAAGAATATGTACAAAACATAGTCCACCATGATAAAGTAGGCTCCATCCCAGAGTTGCAGGGATTGTTAAATATATAAAATCCATGAATTTAATCCACCATATAAATAAACTGAAATAAAATAATCATATGATTATCTCATTACATGCTGAAAAAGTCTTTGACAAAATCCAGCACCCCTTCAAGATAATAGTATTGGAGAGATCGGGGATACAAGGCCCATACTTAAACATAATAAAGACAATATACAGCAAGTCTATGGCCAATATCAAATTAAATGGTGAGAAACTCCAAGAAAAAATATTAAAAGCTGCAAAGGAAAAAAAAAAAAGACCAAGTAATATAACAACACAGACCTATTAGAATAACAACTGACTATCCAATAGAAAGTCTTGACTTTTCAATTGAGTCTGAAAACCAGAACAGCTCAGAAAGATGTTGTAAAACATAAAAGAGACCACAGAGAGCTCAGACTACAATACACAGCAAAGGTTCAAATTGCAGTAGATAGAGAAAGAAACACATTCCACAATAAAACTAAATTTAAGCAGTATCTATCTACAAATCAAACTCTACAGAAGGCATTAGAACAGTGGTTTTCAACTTTCCAAATACTGGGACCCTTTACCAACAGTCCTCTTGTTGTAATCATGCCCAACTATAAAATGATTGCATTGCTATTTTATAACTGAAATTTTGCTACTGTTATTAAGAATAATGTAAATATCTGAATTGTAGGACAGCTGATATATGATCTCTGTTTAGGTCTCGACCCATTGGTTAATAACCACTGCATTAGAAGGAAACCTTCAACCTGAAGTGGTTAAAAGCACATGGACAAATATAAGCAATAAATAATTTCTGATTAGCAAATGAAATAAGGTGGGGAAATCCTACTCAAAACAACAAAATATTAGGAACAAACAAACACCATTCATTGGTATCTCTCAATAACAATTGTCCAAATTTCTCAACAAAAAGACACAGACTAACAGAATGGATATGGAAACATGATCCATTCTTTTGCTGCATCTAAGAAACACACCTTAATATCAAAAATAGACATCCTCTGAGAGTAATAGGATGGAAAAAAAAGGTATTATAAGTAGAAGGACACAAGAACAAGCTGGTGTAGCCATTTAATATCTGATAAAATAGGCATCAAACCTAAACTAATCAGAAGAGACAGGGAAGAGCACTAAATAGTCATCAAGGGAGAAATCCACCAGGGGAACACAGCAATTCTTAACATCTATGTACCAAACATAAGTGTACCCAAGTTCAGAAAATAAAACACTACCACTGTTACAATCAAGTATTCTTCTTCCCATGGTGATAATGTGTCACATCAATATTCTACCCTCACAAGTAGACAGGTCATCCAGACAAACCACAAGCAAATGCTACAGCTAAACAATTTTGTAAAACAAATGAAATGAACAAATATTTATTGAACACTTCTCGCAAACACAAAAGAATACCCTCCTTCTCAGAAAATTATTGAACTTTCTCCAAAATTGAGCACATATTTGGAAACAAAGCAAATTGCAGAATATTTTATCACATTGTCAACCCCAAAATTGCAAACTGTAAAAACCTGTTTCTATTGTCACATGGCTCAGTCCTTAGTCCTAGAGCTTTCTGCTTACTGTAAACCAGTACTTATGATATGGATCTGCCCTAGCACACACCTTTAATCCAAGGACTTTGTGTTTATTGTAAACAGATGGTTATGTGTCTGAAGCCAAGACCCTCGCCTCTCACCCTCACCCCCTACCTCTCCACACCTGCACAACATCCCCTGCAGCTTCATCCTGCCTGGCAACCGCAAAGTTCCAGGTTGGCAGTTGCAGATTGACTCAAGGCAGTGTATCATGTCTTCTGAGAGAAACCACAAAATGTTCCAGGGTACAGGCCAAGAAGATTCTGTACTTTCCCACCACCTGGCCCCTCTCACCTCCTCCCCTTGTAAAGCATACTATAAAAAGGCGCTTCGCGCTCAAATACACGGCTCTTGACAAGCAATTGCTTCCTTGAGTCCTTTCCCTCTCTCGCCCGTTCTTTTTCAGGTTGCGGTCCTCCTCGCCCCCACGAATTACTAGGACCCGCGGGTTTGGTCACGTGGCGCCCAACGTGGGGCTGAAGGCACGGACCCCTCTGGACGGACACTCAACGAGACATGGCCATGACATTAAGATTGAGCGAGACAGCGATCGTCACCCGCGACCTGTCATCCTCGGGTAAGTTTCATTTTCATTCCGTCCCATAAGAATGGGCCATTCTCTGTCAAAGGAGGCTTCCTTCATAAAGGACCTCAAACATACACTCAGAGAGAGAGGAATAAGGGTTAAGAAAAAGGATCTCATAAATTTTTTTGTATTTATTGATAAAAACTGTCCCTGGTTTATAATAGATGGTCCTACCATCCATCCCAAAAAATGGCAAAAAGTAGGTCATGAATTAAATGAAAAAATCAAAAATGAAGACAATACTCCTCTTCCCGTGACAATTATCTCTTTCTGGGGTATTATTAGGGACATTATTGAAGATGCAAACAAAGATATAGGGAAACAACAACTTTTGTCTGTTGCTGAATATTGTTTGTCACAGTCTCGGCCTAATTCTACCTGCCCATCTCATCAACCCTC
>CAJQZJ010015385.1:3513244-3557336 GCA_907164525.1 Lophiomys imhausi
GGGAGGGATCTGTGACCGGGTAACTGGAAAGGCTAGGTGGAGGGAATATGGAGAAGGGGCAGAGGAAGAACAAAGGACCAAGAGAAGCGAAACTTGTTTTTGAAGTTGGAGGATGTCTGTCAGTTCACAAACCTGAGAAGCAAGGCAGTCTCGCATATCGGAAAGAGAGTTAGGCAAGGTGATAGGGAAGGTCAGAAAGGCAGAAGGTGCTGTGAGAGGAGGCCAGTCAGGATTGTGATATCGGGCAGCTTCCTCCTCAAGGATGGCGGCATCACCTGGGCCCTAAGGCTCTGGGTCGGGGAGAGAGGCCAGAGCTGTCCGCTGAGAGGGTGGCAGAGGAGAAGAAGAATGTTGTTTAATAGGAAAGCAGGGAGGGCAGAGGGAAGCAGATTTTTGAAGGACAGGGTTGCAAAGGTGAGTGGAGGAGGCAGTCCGCAGGTCGGAGACAGCTGGGGAATCAAAAGAAGGATGCTCGGGAGAATACAAATCTGGATAAAGGCGAGGCAGATCAGAAGGAGGGGAGTCCTGTTCAGGGGGGATATCTATAAGAGTGAAAAGAACAGAAGCCTGAGACAGAGACTGAGAAGTGTGACGAGAAGAGCAGGTAGAATTTGGCCTGGATTGTGACAGACAATATTCTGCAAGAGACAAAGTTGACACTTTCCAAATCCTTATCAGCATCTTCAATAATGTCCCTAATAATACCCCAGAAAGAGATAACTGTTGCAGGAAGAGGAGAATTGTCTTCATTTTTGAATTTTTATTTAACTCACGGCCTACCTTTTGCCATTTTTGGATGAATAGTAGGACCATCAATTATGAACCACAGATAGCTTTTATCAATAAACACAAAGAAATTTATAAGATCCTTTTTTTTAACCCTTATTCCTCTCTTTTTGAGTGTACGTTTGAGGTCCTTTACAAAGGACGCCTCCTTTGACAGAGAATGGCCCATTCTTATGGGACGGAAATGAAAATAGACTCACTTGATGACAGGTCGTGGGTGACAATCGCTGTCTCTCTCAATCTAAATGTCGTGTACACGCTTCGTCAAGAGTCCATCCGGAGGTGTCTGTGCCTCAAGCCCCACGTTGGGCGCCACGTGACCCGACCCGTGGGTCCTAGTAATTCGTGGGGGTGAGGAGGACCGCAACCTGAAAAAAGAATGGGCAAGAGAGGGAAAGGACTCAAGGAAGCAATTGCTTGTCAAGAGCCGTGTATTTGAGCGCAAAGCGCCTTTTTATAATATGCTTTACAAGGGGAGGAGGTGAGAGGGCCCAGGTGGTGGGAAAGTACAGAATCTTCTTGGCCTGTGCCCTGGACATTGTATGATCTACCCATTTTTCTCAGAAGACACGGTACACTGCTTTGAATCAATCTGTAACTGCCAACCCATTTTTCTTCAGAAGACACGGTACACTGCTTTGAATCAATCTGTAACTGCCAACCTGGAACTTTGTGGTTGCCAGGCAGTATGAAGCTGCAGGGGACATTGTGTAGGTGGGGAAATGTAGGGGGTGAGGGTGAGAGGCGAGGGTCCTGGCTTCTGACACAATAACACTTAAGTCTGAAATTGGGAAAATAAGAACAAAATATTAACAAAAATTAACAACAAAAAGCAATGAAACAAATAATTGGTTCTTTGAGAAAATCAATAAATTGATAATTCCTTATCCAAGTTAACTAAAAGACAAAGAGATAAGATTCAAGTTAACAAAATTAGAGACAAAGGGGTGCATACCATTATATATCAAAGAAATCCATAGAAATATAAAGACATTACAAACTTCACCAAATTGGAAAAGATAAAAGAAATGAATAATTTTCTTGGTCTAAACTACCTACTGATATTGAATCAAACTCAGATAGCAATTAAAGCAGATCCATGACCCTTAATGAAATAGAAGAATTAAGTAAAGTTCTCCTAACAAACTGCCCAGGGCAAGATGGATTCAGCATCAAATTCTACCAGCCACTCCAATAAGAATTAATGCCAACACTCCTAAATTTTTACACAAAATAGAAAGAGGATAGTTTCCCGATTCTTTTTATGATTCCACAGTTACCTTGATACCTAAACCATATAAAGATTCAACAAAGATAATGAATTACATACTGATTCCCCTTATGAACACAGATTTAAAAATTTTTAATAAATACTTGCATACTAAATCAAAAAAATATACAATGATCAAGTAGGCTATAGCTCAGAGATGCAAGGATGGTAGCACATAAATCAATAAATATAATCTACCATATAACCAGAAAGAAGACAGATCCAACATGATCATCTCATTAGATACAGATCCAACATGATCATCTCATTAGATACAGAAAAAACCTTTCACAATATTCAATATGCTATGATAAATGTCCTGGAGAGATATAGCATACAAGAGATATTCTTCCACATAATAAAGTTTATTTACAACAAACAGATAACTCACATTAAACTAAATGTAGGAGATCCTGTTGTCTTTTTACTAAAAAAGAAATAAGAGAATATTGTTCACTGTGTCCATATTTACTCAATATAAGACTTGAAGTCTTACACAGAGTAATGGGACAACTGATAGAGATTCAGTTGATTTAAATAGAAAGAGAAGAAATCAAAGTATCTTTAGTTTTCAGGAGATATGATTAAGTGATCCTAAAATTCTATCCTATAGCTTATAAACACTTTCCAGAAACTTACAAAGAGCATTAGCCTCCATTTACACAAATTACAAACAGACTGAGGAAAAAAAACAGCCTCAATACTTTTCACAGTTGCTTAAAAAAAAAAAAAAACAACTCTAAGAAAGCTAAACACTTCTATAATAAAATAATTAAGATACTGAATTAAGAAATTGAAAACAAATATCAGAACATGGAAGTATTGAGGGGAATGAAAATTATTAAGAGACCCCTTAAGTAGGCAGTAGAGCCAGGCCAGCTGCCAGGTCCCAGGTACTTAGCTGACCATAAAAAGGGTGGAACCAAGAATGAAGGTCAATCGGGTCACAGGCCCCCAGGGTTTCAGGAACTGGCTGACCACAAAGTAGATAACAAAACAAGATCATATTCATTCCTGAGAAAAACAGATGTAGGATGTTTCCTGCTGACTAACTAATGGGCTGGGCTGGAACTTTTCACCTGTGATTTCCCCTACCCCCTTAATCTGTGGTGCTCCCTTATAAAATTCTCTACTCTCCCCCAAATCGGGGTCACGGCTCCTTCCCCTGCGTGGAATACGAGTGGCACCCTAAGTGCTCTGAGTCCCCCCTTTCCCCCCCAAAATAAACCTCTTGCGATTGCATCAAGATGGTCTCTTGTGAGTTTTGGGGCAGCCGTGATATCCTGAGCGTCAGGTGAGGAACTTCCCTCCCCCAGGTCTTTCATTTGGTGCATTGGCTGGGAATTTGCGGCCATCCCAATCTCCACAAGAACCCACTTGGAGGTGAGATTTCTGTGTCTTGGGCCTATTTCTGTTGTCTGGTTTGTGAGATTTCTGTCTCTGTGTTCTGGGTTTGTCTCTGTTGTCTGGTCCTGTTCTATGGTTTGCGCAAAAGTTAAAAGTTGTCTGGTTTGTGAGATTTCTGTCTCTGTGTCCTGGGTTTGTCTCTGTTGTCTGGTTCTGTTATATGGTTTGCGTTAAAAGTTGGCTTTGTGAAGGTTGTTTTCGGTTTGACAGCCATTTCCATCTCGTGAGGAGATGGATGTGTGATCAGGCAGACATGCTAGTGGATCAGCGGCTGTAGCACTGGGAGACGTCCTAGGAGGACAGGGACCCCAGAGATGCCTGGGAGGGTCCCATCTGGATGCCGGAGAGGATACAGTGGTCCTCTTGAAAGAGGGGACGCGACAGTCCTCCTGGCCGTCTGTTTTTGGCCGTCTGTTTTTCTGGAGTGGAGATTGAAAAGGATTTTAATAGTGTTTTTCTGTGTATCTTGTGTTTGTGTTTTGTGTTACTTGTGAAAATGGGACAGACTGTAACTACTCCTCTAAGTTTGACACTGGATCATTGGACTGAAGTTAGAACTAGGGCTCATAATTTGTCAGTTGAGGTTAAAAAGAGACTGTGACAGACTTTTTGTGCTTCGGAGTGGCCTACTTTTGACGTCGGGTGGCCACCTGAAGGGACTTTTGACTGGACCATTATTTTTGAGGTAAAAGCTCACCAACCCACCTGGGATGATTGCCAGCAGCTTTTGCAGGTTCTCTTTACTACAGAGGAGAGGGAGAGAATTCTCTTGGAGGCACAGAAGATTGTCCCAGGAGACAATGGGACCCCCACTACCCTCCCAAATGAGATCGATGCTGGGTTCCCCCTTGATCAACCAGATTGGGACTTCAACACAGCTGCAGGTAGGGAGTGGCTGACAGTTTTTCTGCCAGACTCTAGTGGCAGGTCTCAGAGTTGCGCTCAGCGCCCCACCAATTTGGCCAAGGTAAGAGGAGTACTTCAGGGTCTTGTTGAGCCACCGTGCGTATTCCTTGAGAGGTTGATGGAGGCCTACAGGCAGCACACTCCCTTTGACCCACCTCTGAGGGAACAACGAGTGGCTGTGGCTATGGCCTTTATAGGAATTTTGTTAGAGAGACAGAGAAAGTGTATCATAAGAGAGAGACTGAGGAAGAGAAACAGAAAAGAAAAGAGAGAGAAAAGAGAGGGAGAAAAGAAAAAGAGGATAGGTGGGATCGCAAACAAGAAAGAAACTTGACTAGGATACTGGCCGCAGTTGTAGATAGAGAAAGGGAAAGAGCAGGGCCTAGACAGACAGGGAACCTGGGCAACAGAAGACCTAGACTGAGTGAAAGTGGAGAACAGAGACGCCGGTTGGAAAAAGATCAGTGTGCTTACTGTAAAGAAAAAGGACACTGGGCTCGAGATTGCCCAAAGAAGAAGGGCAAGACCCCTAAGGTCCAGGCTCTTAAAGAAGATGATTAGGGGCGACGGGGCTCGGACCCCCTCTCTGAGCCTAGGGTAACCCTGAACATGGAGGGGACCCCTGTAAACTTTCTGGTGGACACAGGAGCAGAATATTCAGTCCTGAAACAACCATTAGTAAAATTAAAAAACAAAAAAACTGAAGACACAGATTTAGTTTGCTAAGGAAGTGCTAGAGGTGACATTGGGTACTCCTACTTCTATGATATTGGCCTTAAAATTTGAAAAAGAATACCGGCTCCATGAGCCTCCTGGGCAACAAAGGGATCTGGATATCAGTGATTGGTTAGCAGAATTCCCAAAGTCCTGGGGATGGCAGAACGAGTTCCTCCCATTGTATTGGGACTGAAGACCAGTGCCTCCCCTATTGGGGTAAGGCAGTATCCAATGAGTTATGAAGCCAGAGAGGGGATCAGACCTCACATTCACAGACTGTTACAACAGGGCATTCTGGTTCCTTGCCAGTCACCATGGAACATCCCCCCTCTTACCGGTAAAGACGCCAGGCACTAATGATTACAGGCCAGTCCAAGATTTAAGACTCTGTTCTAGATTTAAAGGATGCTTTTTTCTGCTTGGAGTTATATCTGGACAGTCAACCCATCTTTGCTTTTGAATGGAGAGACCCTGACAATGGACAAGTGGGACAATTGACTTGGACCAGATTGCCAAAAGGATTCAAAAACTCCCCTACCCTCTTTGATGAGGCTCTTCATCAGGATCTGGCCTCCTTCAGAGCTGACAATCCTTAGCTAACATCGTTACAGTACATAGATGATTTACTCTTGGCAGCATCAACTAAATCTGAGTGTCTCCAAGGAACCAAGAGACTGCTGGCAGAACTTGGTGAGTTGGGGTATCGGGCTTCTGCTAAGAAGGCTCACTTATGTAAAATTGAGGTCACCTATCTGGGATACACCCTGAGAGATGGAAAGTGATGGCTTATGGAAGCCAGGAAAAAGACTGTCACCCAGATTCCTGTCCCGACCACCCCACGCCAGGTAAGAGAATTCCTGTGCACTGCTGGTTTTGGTAGACTGTGGATTCTGGGTTTCGCTACGCTGGCAGTCCCCTTATTTCCCCTCATCAAGGAGGGAGGAGGGTTCACCTGGACCACTGAACATCAGAAGGCCTTTAAAGATGTCAAAAGGGCCTTGTTAACGGCACCAGCTTTAGCCCTACAGGATTTAACCAAGCCTTTCACTCTATATGCAGATGAAAGTACAGGGGTTGCCAGAGGCATTCTTACTCAGACTTTAGGGCCTTAGAAGAGACAGGTAGCCTGCTTATCTAAGAAACTGGATCCTGTTGCAAGCAGATGGCCCACATGCCTGAAAGCTATTGCGGCTGTGGCCTTACTTGTCAAAGATGCTACTGATAAACTGACTTTGGGACAGCAGGTTATAGTGGTGGCACCCCATGCCCTTGAGAACATTATCCGGCAGCCCCCTGACCAGTGGATGCTGAAATGACCCACTACCAGAGCCTAGTATTGACTGAGAGGGTGATATTTGCCCCCCTTCCCCCGACCATCCTGAATCCTGCTACTCTACTACCTGAGGCGGATGACCACTGCCCTGACATCCTGGCAGAAGAAACAGCTTCGTGGTTGAAGGATTGGCTGGGGAATCACCTTGTGGTATGGTTAAATCAGAGGACGGTAAACGAGTCCTGCCTCAGAAGAAGAACGCGAGTATGTCACCAATTTACACCATCTGACTCACCTAGGAGAAAAGAAACTACAAGATGTGGTAAGGTCCTACTATTATGTAATTGGACTTTCTGACTTAACAGCAGAAATAGTCAGAAACTTCAAAGCCTGTGCTCTGACTAATGCCAGACCTTCCATGTATCACATGGGAAAAAAGACTCAGGGGAGATCCACCGGGGGCCTATTGGAAAGTAGATTTTACAGAAATTGAACCGGCTAAATATGAAAACAATTACCTTTTAGTTTTTATAGATACATTTTCAGGGTGGGTAGAGGACTTCCCTACAAGGACTGAGACTGCCAATACAGTGGCCAAGAAGATTCTTGAAGAAATTTTTCCGAGGTTTGGAATACCCAAGGTAATTGGGTCTGATAATGGACCTGCTTTCATTGCCCAGGTAAGTCAGGGACTGGCCACTCAACTGGGGATTAAATAAAAATTACATTGTGCCTACCATCCCCAAGGTTCAGGACAGGTAAAAAGGATAAATAGAACTCTAAAAGAGACCTAGACTAAATTAGCCTTAGAGACCGGCGGGGGGACTGGACAGCCCTCCTTCCTTTTGCCTTGCTCCGGGTCAGGGACACCCTGGGGGCGGTTTAAGCTGACACCATATGAGATTCTCTGTGAGGGGCCTCCTCCTCTTACTGAGGCTGGCTGGATGTTGATCCTGATGTTGTCCTTTCTAACCATTTGTTCACCCCCATGAAAGCCCTTGAAGTAGTTCGGCATGAGGCCTGGGAGCAGCTCAGGGAGGCTTATGAAGCTGGAGACCTCATCAGTTCCAGGTTAAAAAAAACCGGCGCCATCGAGCTGGGAACCTTGAGCCTCACTGGAAGGGACCATAGCTGGTGCTCTCGACTACCCCCACCGCAATGAAAGTAGAGGATATCTCTGGTTGGATCCATGCCTCGCATGTAAAGAAAGCTCCTGAACCTCCTAAGGATGAGTGGGGATTAAAAAAGACTGTGGACCCTCTTAAGCTATGCCTGCATTGCAGGTGCTCTCCAGATAGGGAATGACAACCCCCATGCCCCTCAAAAACATACTTGACAGGTAGCTTCCCAAACTGGGGAAGTCGTCTGGTCAATCTCTAAGGTAGCCCACTCCCTTTCCTGACTTCTGCCAGCTAGCTACAGGTCTGGAAAAATGGGATATTCCTGAGGCAGACCCTCAGAACCTCCCAGAGAAGGACCCTCAACGAAGACACCCTAAAGAGCTAGGAACTAAGTTCAGTGTGGGAGGCCAGAGGGACGCTGTGGGCTGGCTCAACAAGATTTTTTACGTCTGCCCAAGGAAAGGTAGGGACAGGAGTATGGCTGGGCAGTGTGGAGGATGTTGGCTCTGTTTAACTTCTGGACCCCCTTACTATGAGGGCATCGCTGCGTTGGGTACTTTTAATAACACCACCAAACATGACACCTGCTCATGACATGAAAAGAACAAACTGACCCTAACTGAAGTATCAGGGAAAAGGACTTGTTTAGGAAACCCACCTGCTGCCTATAAACACTTATGCAATGAGACCCTGAGGTCTCCAAAGACTTCTGATACCAGATACTTATATCCTGACATAGATAGATGGTGGGTCTGCAACACAGGATTAACTCCCTATGTTGCCACTAATATCTTTAATGATACCAAAGATTATTGTATGTTAGTACAGCTTATGCCTAGAGTACTCTATCTCCGCACAGATGCTTTTGTGGATGAGTTTGATTTCCGCCCTAAGCTATTTAAAAAAGAGCCTATTTCCCTGACTTTAGCTGTAATTTTAGGATCAGGTGTGGCACTGAAACAGCTGCCCTACTGCAGGCCTCTCAGTACTTTCATCAGTTAAGAGTAAGTGCCTTACAGATTTTAATGCTAAAACAACAATATCAAGGGTTACAGGGACAAGATAATAATAAATACAATAAAACAGATGTATAGGTTCTAAGATTAGAACAATGGACTAAAAGGAGTGGGGAATGAAGGGAATGAAAATTATTAAGAGACCCCCTAAGTCGGCAGTAGAGCCAGGCCAGCTGCCAGGTCCCAGGAACTTAGCTGACCATAAAAAGGGTGGAACCAAGAATGAGGTCAATGGGGTCACGGGCCCCCAGGGTTTCAGGAACTGGCTGACCACAAAGTAGATAACAAAACAAGATTATATTCATTCCTGAGAAAAACAGCTGTAGGATGTTTCCTGCTGACTATCTAATGGACTGGTACTTTCCACCTGTGATTTCCCCCACCCCCTTAATCTGTGGTGCTCCCCTATAAAATACTCTACTCCCCCTCAAATCGGAGGCGCGGCTCCTTCCCCTGCATTGTCGCGTCCCCCTTGACCAGCAAGGATGACGCAACTCACAAAAGCTCTTCTCCAGCAGTTTATTCAGGTCCCTTGAAAACAGTGTTCTGAATTCCAAATTCCGAATGCCCGGGCAGACCCAACCCACAGGCTAAATACTAAATGAACAGCCAGTCAAGTAAAGCCAAGTGGTGCTATCTTAGAGGCCTACGTATGCGGAAGCAAGCCAGATCAGCGGTCTTTGCCAAATATGAACTTATTATCATAGAGAGCGCTCACCGTCGGGCTGATGGAAGGCAGAGACCAGCGCCATCTTTAGGGCGCGGCACATCGCAGCTCTCTACACTGCATGGGATACGAGTGGCGCCCTCAGTGCACTGAGCCCCCTTCCCCCCCAAAATAAACCTCTTGCGATTGCATCAAGAGGGTCTCTTGCGAGTTTAGGGGCGGCTGTGATATTCTGAGCGTCGGGTGAGGAACTTCCCTCCCCCGGGTGTTTCAGTATCTACCATAATCATGAGTTGACAGGATTAATATAGCAAAAATGTCTGTTCTTTCAAAACCAGTCTACAAATTCAATGCAATCCTCATCAAAATCATGACAAAAATCTTCACACTAATTGAAAGAACAATTTTCTGTTTCACACAGAAAAACTAAAACAAAACGAAAACAAAAAACAAGTTATATAAAAATTCCTGAATAATAAAGAACTACTGTGAGTATCACCATCCTAAAACTGTGCTACAGGAGTATAGTAATAACAGTATGGTATTGGTACAGATACAGACACATTAGTCAACGGATTAAACTGAATACACAGACTTCAATCCACACAACCCACGGATACTTGTGTTTTGATAAGGAAGCCAGAAATACAGAGTGGAAAATAGTATCTTCAAAAATGGTGCCAGTCAAACTAGATGACTACATGTGGAAGAATACAAAAGGTCATCATTTATCACCCCTCACAAAATTCAACTGCAAATGAATCAAAGACCTCAACATTGAACCAAATACACTGAACCCGATAAAAGAAAAAGTTGAGACTAACTTTGAACACAATGGTGCAAGAAATGTCTTTCTGAATGGTATACTCTTAGCAGACACATGAAGAGTCACAATTAATAAATGGATTCCATGGCACTAATAGCTTCTATAAGGCAAAGGACACTTTCATTTGGACAGAACAGCATGATATAGACAGAAAAACATTTTTGCCAACTACATATCTGATTGAGGGCTGATATTTAACATGTATAAAAACCTCAAATAACTGGACATCAAAAAATAAACAACCCAGTTAAAATGAGTTATATATCTAAACTGAGAATTCTTAAAAGTGGACACTGAAATGGCTTAAAAACAATTATATATCCAACATTTCCACATTCATTATGGAAATGCATATAAAATATACTTTGCGATTTCATCCTACACCTGTCAGAATGGCTAAGATCTGAAACACAACTAACAATTCATGCTGGTGAGGATATAGAATAGGGAAAACACTCATCTATTACTGGTGGGAATGAAAACTTGTACATTCACTATAGTAATCAGTGTGATATTTCCTAAGGAAGCTGGTAATAGAGCCACCCCAGATCCAGCTATAGTAGTCTTGAGCATGTACTTAAAGAAAGACTTTACATCTTACTAAGGAGACTCTTGAGTCAAATATGTTCATTGTTTCTCTATTATTAATAACCAGAAATTAGAAACACACTAAAATTCTGTCAGTGGATAAATGGATAAAGAAAAGGTGTTTCATATGCACAATGGAATATTACTCAGCCACTAAAAATGAAATTCACATGTAAATGGATGGACCTAGAAAAAAAATCATCCACAAGAAGTAACCCAGTAACCCAGACCCACTTAGACAAATATGATATGTGTTGGCACATATGTAGATGTTAGTTTTAATTGTTGGTAAGCAAGCTCCAATTAAAATAACCACAAAAGTTATTGACAGAGTAAGGGACTAGGGCAGATATTCCCCAGGAAGCAAAACTAATATAGATATTTATAGATGCATAGGGAAGGGGGAACTGGAGTGGGAATATGAAATTTCAAGGGAGAAGGGAAAGGAGAAAAGAGAGAGGCTATGTGGAATGACAATTAAAATTACGGGCCGTCTGAGAAACTATATGGAAATCTAAAACCATGGAAGATTCCAATGATATATAGATATATGAAGGCAATCTAAATGGTTTTTCCAAGTAAAAGGGAAAAAGAGTGCCAACTAGACATCTCTCACCCACCAAGTAAATCCTCCAGTTCTTGAAATGTGTAACATCTAATGGAGTTGTTGATCAATGTGTCATCATGGGAACCTCCACCCAACTCAGGCTATTTCCAAGGCTATTGGTTACTCTCCACAAACGTATGGTAAGTGGTTTCTGCTGGAGACAACAACTACACATCTCATTTAACTCAGAGATGCTGAACTGGGGGCTATCTAGAGTCTTCACTGCTACTTACTAGTGTTCATGGTATTGGAAGTTGCTATGTAACCTACTAGTGGAGGAAGACAAACATCAACCCAGCTGCATCCTTCAAGCTACAGTGTTGACCTGCTTGCATTATGTGCCAGAACAATAGTAACACAAAGTCTAAAAAGTACCCAATCAATATCAGGTTGTATTTAAGACCCACTAAATAAGATGGAACAACCCTGGACACTATTCTGTTAGCAAAGAGCCTGAGACTAGATAGGCGAGGAAAACAGAAAAACACCAACACTACTGCTCTGCCAAAGGAACTGAACAATAAAATGACCCCTATGAGTCTTCTCAACACATAGATTACTAGATCAGATAAACTTCCTCCTGGAGCAGATAGAACAATTACAGAGACAATGTACAGAAAGTAAGACAGCTTGGAATACTCAGTCCTATGTGGAATACCTCCATTAAATCACTTCCTTCAAGCATAAGGGAACTCTGGAAGATGAGTCAGAATATGCCTAAGAACAATAGAGAAGATAAGGAAAGAAGGTCTTCTAAGCACAGCTCAACCGATGCACACATTAACTCATAGAGACTGTGGCAGCATGCACAGGGCCGGCACATGTCTGGACTAAATGGGGTCCCATGACTCTGGGGAGAAATGAACACAAACCTACATCCCTACCCAGAAGTTCTCTCTGATTGTTGACAAATCACAATTGGAAGATTAGTTTTTCCCTAGAGAATCTTGCTGCATATACAATCATTCTTAAAGGGAAACCCATGCTTAGCAATCCCTATGCCATACTGTTGATGCTAAACAGAAAATTGTCACAAAGACATTTTTATAGACTCTTTGTTTTCTCTTGTTGTTGTTTACCTTAAAGCTCCATATTATAATATCTTGCTTTGTGTTTTTATATATCTGTGTTTGAAAACTTGTGTGTATCTGTTTCTCTATGTGCTGCTTTTGCTCTTTCTTTGGCTCTTTTTCTGTTTCTTGGTTTAGTTTTATTTTTGTTTGTTTGATTTTTATCTTATCTTATTTATTGTATTTTTTTATTTTAGCTGCCCATTTAAGTTTTCGAGAAATCAAAAGAATGGGTGTGGATTTGAGCATGTAGGAAAGGATGAGGATCAGAGAGAAACTGAGGGGGTAATAATGTAAGATAAAAAAGTTTTGAATATTAGTGAATTACTTCAATTAATGCTTTTGTGAGATCACCATGTTACAGTTAAAGTTCACTGTAAGAGTTTTAAGAGATGTGCATTCCTGTGAATTTTATCACACAGAGGAGAGTATAGAGTATATATCATAAGCAAAGAATCAAACTCAATAGAGAATTTTTAGTTTATCTGAAGTTTCACAGTGTCAGATCATAACAATCACATTGTTGTGTTGCTGAAATTCCTCCAACACTCTTGACAGGGGTCATATGAAGTAAGTAGGTATTTGGATATACATATAGAAAATATTTCAAAGGGAAAAGAGGAGATGATGAAAAAATAAGCATGATTAATTGAACAAAAGTACTAAAATCCTTCATATTTTCATCAAATAGGACCAACTATAACTTCATTCAGTGCATTTTCTTAGTAATGTAAGCTAATTTCTTTTTCCAAAATAAAACAACAAAATATTTCTAATACTAAGAATTTCTTCATTTATTGGGAACTCCCAAGACACTACATTGGCATTTTTCTGCTTTCCTAATATGAAGTAGGAATCCATTAAAAAATGAGTTATTACAACACTCCCCTTGATCTTGCTTTGTTGACAGTGTAATCATCTCAATGTATGGTTAAATGAAAAGATTTTATTTGAGGATAAATAAATGATATTCACTCAAATGTCTGAAGATAAAGTATAGTAGTAGGGCAATGCAAAGCACTCATCAATAAATAAGAAATAAGAAATTCTTTGTGTAGTTTCACTGCAATCATTCCTGGATACTTTTCTAAGTTAGAAACCCCTACATTCTCCTTACATGGTACCTTCACTGACATCTAGTCTTAGTTCAGAGTAGCAGGATATGGTGTGATGTGTCTGCACGATCCCATGGCATGAACGGCTCATGTGGAAGTCATTATCAATTCTTGCTCATTACCAATTACCAACCCTTTAAATGTTTTACGCCTTCCACCTCTTATCTTTCAAGTCTCATGGTCAACAGGAAACTAATCATACACACTGTGCTGCGAAATATTATTACTTATTGCTTCTGTCTGTGATTTGTGATGGTAATCATATTTAGCTCTACCCACAGACCCAAGCAGACAGAAACCTAGCATAACTACCCTATGAAAAACTCCATCCGGCTGCAAGTCACAGATCTTGTTGCCTGTTAATGGAACACCTTACCCTATGGACTGCCATATCAGGCCCCAGTACAAGAGGAAAGTCCTAGACCTCAAGTGACTGATGAACTGAGGGGGTGTGATATGTGGGACTCCTCTCATCTGAGAGAAAGAGGACAGAGATAAGGAAGAGGAAGAGAGTACCCTTTAGCCAACAACTCAATTGAATGCACCATAGTCCCACCACTGGAAGCCACACCAGTTGAGACTCCATATCCCCTACTACTCGGAATCCCAGGAGTCATTATGATCACCTTCATAGATTCCAGGAAGTCTATACTGGTCTAGATTTCTGCACCTCCTTCCCAAGCCCCCCAATTCCAGTTGTCTTTCACCACATTCTCTCCCTCCACACCATCCCCACAGCTGATCCTCCAGGCATCAGTCTCTACCTGCCTCAGTTTCCCTATAAAAATGTGTTTTATTCCCCCATCCCAGGGAGATCCGTAATTACCCCTGCCCCACACACTGCCTCTGTACCTTACCTCTCTGGTTCTATGGATAGTAACTTAGTTATCAGTGACTGAGAGACTAATATCTGCTTACAAGTAAATATATACTATATTTGTCCTTCTTAGTCTGGGTTACCTTACTCAGAGTGTTTTTTTGTTTTGTTTTTTTTGTTTTTTGTTTATTTGTTGTTGCAGCAATTTATCCATTTTCATGCAAATTTTACAATGTAATTTTTTAACAGGAAATGTTCTATTGTGTAAATGTACCACATTTTCCTTTTTAAAATTTATTTTTTTATTTTATATTCCAATCCACAACCCCTCCCACCCCTCCTCCCAGTCCTACACTCCCATCCACTTCCCTCATTCCCTCCCCTGCCCAGTACCTACCTACTCTGGCACATCAAATTGCATCAGGATTAAATGTCTCCTCTTCCTATGAGGTAAGACAAGGAAGGCAGCTCTGTTAGGAAAATGGGATCATGAGGCCAGCCACAGAGACCAAGTCAGAGGTAGTCCCTGGTCTAAGCAGTCCATCAGCTTCATATGCGTAGTGGCCTCAGACAAGTCCATGCAAATTCTTTGGTTAGTAGTTCATCATCTATGAGCCCTCCCTGTGTCTGAATTAATTGGCTGTGTAGATCTTCTGTGGTGTCCTTGACTTTTCCAACTCCCACAAACCTTCCCCTCACTCTATCACAAGGCTCCTTGAGTTTTGCCTAATGTTTGGCTGTGGTTCTTTGCATGTTTCCATTATCTGCTGGATAAAGCCTCTCAGATGGCAGTTATGTTAGGCCGTTGTCCAGTTCCCTCTCTCCATCCACTTCCAATGTCTGTTTTATTTCCCCTACTTAGAGGGATTCAATTATTATCACATGAGCCCTCTTTGTCAGTTTCTTGGAGTCTGCTGATTGTACTATGGTTAGCATGTACTTAAGGGCTAATATCAATTTATGAGCGAATACAAACTATGTGTGTCTTTCTGGTTCTGTGTTACTTCACTCAGGATTATCTTTTCTGGTTCCAACCATTTTCCTTCAAATTTCATGATGTCTTTGTTTCTAATAGCTGAGTAATATTCCATTGCATAAATGTTCCACAATATTTTTCATCCATTTCTCTGTTGAGGAACATCTGGGTTGTTTCAAGTTCCTAGCTATTACAAAGAAAGCTGCTATGAACATAGTTGAGGAAATGTCCTTGTGGTTTGGTGAAACTTATTTTGGGTATATGCTCAGTTGCTGTTCTTGGTGGTACTGTCAATGGTAGTTCGTGTGAAACTGTTATGTTCCTTCTCATATGTGGTTGTTTATGTGTGTGTGTGTGTGTGTGTGTGTGTGTGTGTGTGTGTGTACGTGTGCACACACACACACATATTTTCCTTTTTTTGATTTTTCTGGTGTAAGATAATTTATTTTTTCTGTTTTCAATGGATAATTTACTTTTTCTGTTTTCAATGAAATACTTAATGTCCTTAAGTTGGGAGTTTCCTTATAGAACCTTATACAGGTCTGTATTTCTAGATCGAAATTGTTTAAAATTGAAGTATCTTATTTCCATCATCTATGTTGATTGAATGTTTTGTAAGATATAATAGTCTGGGTTGACATTTTTGATCTCTTAGAGTCTGCAGAACATATGTTCCTGCCCTTCTCACTTTGAGAATATCCATTGAGAAGTTAGGTATAATTTTAATAGATCTACCTTTATATGTTATGTGCTCATTTTATTTAGAGTGTTTAATATTCTTTAATATTCTTCCTTTATTTTGCATGTTGTTGTTTTTATTATGATGTGGTAAGATGATTGTGTTTTCTGTTCCAGTATATTTTATGTTCTGTATATGGCTCTTTTATCTTTACATTTATCTCCCTCTTAAGGTGAGAATTTTGTCAAAAACATTTTCTGAGCATTTGATCTGAGTTTCTTCTCCTTGCTCTATTCCTATGATTCTTAGGTTTGGTCATTTCATAGTGTCCCATATTTCCTGGAAATTCTTGTGAGAAGTATTTTATATTTGATATTTTTGACTGATATATCCATTTTTCTATCACATTTTCAATGCCTGTGAGTCTCTTTTCCATCTTTAGTGTTCTGTGAGTGAAGCTTGCATCTGTAGTTCCTGTTCAAATTCTTTTTTAAATTCTTTTTTTAATAATTAATTTTTTATTTCTTCAAGTTACATCTCAAACACAATCCCCTCCCAACTCCCCCCTCTTGTCCCACCCTTCCACGCTCTTCCACCTCAAACCCCCATCCTCTACATTTTTTTTGTTTTGGTTTAATGTATATCTTTTTCCCCCCAACAGCTCCCCCTTTCAGTCCAACAAATGGTTCTTTCTCTTATAACAATAAATACAATACAAAACAACGGAAATAAATAGGCCACAATTATGAGAGTTATATGGCTTAGCATACATTCCCAATGTCCAGTCCATATGTATTTGGCACCTGACTTTAACATTCTACCATCTAACCATCTCTATGAGTTTAAAGTTCTATATCTAACTGAGCTTTCATACTAATTTGCCTCACAATTTTAAAAACATCTCCTTAGATCCAGAACACCCTCTTGATTCCTAAACAACTCAAAATTTAATTATGAGACTCTAGCTATCTATTCTTCAACCACCTCAGAGACCTGAGAGGGATAAATATATCTAATTATATAGGAAGTGCAGGGCCCGCAGCTTCCAAAACTAAGAAATGAAATGCCAGTGGCTGCCTGGACAGTTCCCATTTTCTCTCCATACATTACAGCATTCATCTTCAGCCGTTTGGCCCCGTTTCTCTGACAGACATTGATTGTTGAGCAGGAATTATGAAGGACTTGCCTACCCTGTCTTGGCAGAGCTAGGCTGTTGACTTACCTGCTTCCAAGTTTTGTCCTTTTTGGACAGCATTCTGTCTACAGTTGAACAAGGGGTTTTTCTTTCCAAGAGATAGGCTTGCCACTAATTCAACCATCTCCCACTGGAGATTCTTCGATGTTCATCTTTGACTTGCAGTAATATAGGGGGTGCTGTCAGGAGCTGACATGTCTTGATATCAAAAAAATCTTAAGTTAAGAAAACATCTTTGAATGCCATATTCTGCAGATATCTTGAGGTTTTTGAAGATGCCCTATCTATCACTTATATTTAGATAAGCAAATGTTGCTTGTCTCTTAGCAACTTGATTTCTGAGTAGCTTAGAAAATAACTGTTATAGACTGCCGTAGTAACTAACAAAATGACACGCTTGCATGACTATTAGTTTGCATTTCTTAATTATCCTAAACAGTTTATGATGGTTGGTAGCAGAAGGCCAAAATTTCACATTTCTTTTTTAAGCATTACTAGGTATAATACAATA
Organism: Lophiomys imhausi; assembly: GCA_907164525.1. Lineage (NCBI taxonomy): Eukaryota > Metazoa > Chordata > Mammalia > Rodentia > Muridae > Lophiomys > Lophiomys imhausi. The sequence goes on from CAJQZJ010015385.1 coordinate 3,530,792, forward strand.
CCTTTAAAAAGCGTTACCCTTAATTTTCTATCAATATACAGAGATCAATACCAATGTGGCCAAATATAATCTTAATTTTTATCAATATACAAAGATCAATACCTATGGAGCCGAATACAATCTTAATTTTGCATTAATATACAATGATCAATACCAATTTAGCCAAATATAATATTAATTTTGTATCAATATAAAAAGGTACAAGGGCATAAAAATGGCATGCTGCAATTCAAACAAATTGTCCTTTGAGATCTCAAAATATATACACTAAAGTTTCGTTTAGCTCCAAAATATCAAAATAATTTCTTCTTTAATATAGATTGAAAGATAATACTTTATATATTGTTAAAAAACCAAATTTGCTCCAGGAAAAATATTACCTGAGCCCCCCCCCCCCAAAAAAAAAAAGGTAATTGTCCCAGAGTTAGGATTAGAGCAGGGCTCTGTTCTTATCTTTCCAGGAAATTTAAAAAATCCATTCAAGGAATCCAGGGACAATTGGACAACAGAAACCTCAGCAGAAAACAGATAAGACACCAAAGAAGGCAAGTGGCCCAGACGATCCAGCCTTGCAGACCTCCTCAATAGCTGTTTCCTCAAAAGTCTACAACCACAACAACTCAAAATCGCTAAGATCGTTCAGCTCCACAGACTGCTCCAGCCAAAACCTCAGTAAAGCCCTGAAAATCAGCTTCTGTCTAGGAGCTTCTTAGGACATCTAAATAACTGAGCACAAAAGGACTGAACATCAAAATATTCTATTAACATTTTAAACCATTTTTCCATTCTTATTTGGGCCCCAAACAGGTTAACTATGTCACAAATCAGCAGGAAGTCATTTTAAGAGAGCGACATCCTATCCCCAGAAGGATGGGAGGGTGTTTGCCCCCCCTTTGGTCATTTGATGGATAATGGAAATTTTTGTTATTTAGGGGAAGAGATTACAAGCTGTTAAATGGTCTTGTTAAATGGGTTTTAGAGGTTAGACCCAGGGACTTCTCTCTTTTTCTTTTCTTTTCTGTATCATGTTCAAATTCTTATTTTATTTCTAGAATTCCTTCAGTTTAAGCTCTCTTTATTGCTCCTATTTCCAATTTTCAGGTCTTGAGCACTTTTTTCATTCCCTTACACTGTCTGTGGGTTATGTTTTTCTGGATTTTTAAGGAATTTACTCATTTCCTCTTTAAGGACCACTGTTATATTCAGACAGGTTGTTTAAGTTAGTTTTCTTTATATCTGATTATATAGGAAGTGCAGGGCCTGCAGCTTTCAAAACTAAAAAATGACATACCAGTGGCTGCCTGGACAGTTCACATTTTCTCTCCATACATTACAGCATCAATCTTCAGCCATTTGGCCCCATTTCTCTGACAAACATTGGTTGTAGAGCAGGAATTATGAAGGACTTACCTACCCTGTCTTGGCAGAGCTAGGCTGTCAACTTACCTGCTTCCAAGTTTTGTCCTTTTTGGACAGAAGTCTGTCTACAGTTGAAGTCATGGAGATGGTTAGATAGTAGAATGTTAAAGTCAGGTTCCAAATACATATGGACTGGACATTGGGAATGTATGCTAAGCCATAGAACTCTTATAATCGTGGCCTATTTATTTCTGTTGTTTTGTATTGTATTTATAGTTATAAGAAAAAGAACCATTTTTTGGACTGAAAGGGAGAGCTGTTGGGGGGAAAAATAAATACCTTAAACTAAAAAAAAAAAAAAAAAAAAAAGAAGGGAAGAGGATGGTGGGGCTGAGGGGGAGGAGGGTGGAAGGGTGGGACTGGAGGGGGGAGTAGGGAGGGGATTGTGATTAAGATGTAACTTGAAGAAATAAAAAATAAATTATTTAAAAAAATACAGCAATTTACCTTCCACCAGCAACATAAACCCAAATAGTAGCTTGACATGTTCTTAAAGTTCTGATTTTTGCCAGTCTACTGAGTGAAATGGGAGTTCAGCATCCCTTCAAGTATTTAATAGTGAATTGTGTTTGCTTTGTTGTGTACAGTCTACTTATAACCTTTAACAAACTTTCAGATTGGTGCAATATGATAACTTTTGTTGTCCAATGCTTTAGAATGAGTATGCTTGGAATATTCCATTTGTATCCTATTTCCTTTCAAACTTTATGCTTATTTTAAAATTTAATGTCCAGTTATATTTAGGGTTTTTTTTTTTTTGGTGTGTCCTGTAAGTTTAAATACATTTTTCAATTTGTGTAACTGTCATTGTCATGATATACTGGGGTTGAAGAGATGACTCAGCAGATAAGGGTACTGGCTATTCTTCCAGAGGATTCAGGTTCAGTTCTCAGCACTCACATGGACATTTATACCTCCAGTTCCAGGATATCTGATACACTCTTCTAGCCTCCACAGGTACCATGCATACATGCCATACCAGCTAAGAAACTCTTAGCTGAGACTCTTTTAGTTGACCCCTCCCTACTTCTGAACATCGGCAACCATTGTTCTGCTCTCCCCAGCTATGATTTTGCCTTTCCCCAAACCTGATGTGAATGGAGTTAAACAGTGCCAACCTCTGGAGACTAATGTCTCCAGGATCAAGCTTCTAAGAGCCTCTCTTGATAGTGCATACAGGAACTGATTTCTCTTTATTACTGACATTACATGTATATACATATAGCAGTTTATTCATTCAGCCACTGATGGGTATTCAGATGTTTCAGAATTTGGTAATTATGTAGAGAGCTGCTTTAAGTGTTCTTTTATTTTTTGGGTATGAGTGCTTTGCTTGCATGTATATAAGCGCATCACATATGTGGCTGGTGTCTGTGGAGGCCAGAAGAGGGAGTCAATCCCCAGGAACTGGAGTTACAGTTGGCCGTGAGCTGCCAAGGAGGCACTAAAAACTGAACCCTGGTCTATGGGAAGAGTGTCCAATGCTATCAACAGCTGAGCTGTTTCTCCAGTCCCAGTCTTCATGCTTTTATTTTATTAAATTTATTTATGTATAAAAAAAAAACAAAAAAAACAAAAAAAAAGTTAGTTTTCTTGTGCTTTAATTATGTTGGAATTTTCAGGGCCTACACTAGTAGGATAGCTGGACTCTAATGAAGATATATTGCTCTGGCTGTTTTTATTTGTGTACCATCATGTTATATATTCTTAAAGACAACTTAAGTTGCCTATTTTTATTAAATTACAATTTATCAGTGTTTATTGGTGTGCTATGAATCACTCCGAGTAGCTGTATATTCTCACTGTTTTAGCTTACAGTTTTTCAAATAATATTTTTGAGAAATAAAAAAAATAAAAATTTCAAATGTATCTATAAAGTTACATAGGTGTTAAAGTATTTCTGCAGGTGTATTTATGTGTGTGTGCATGTGTGTGAATGCATGTGTGTATTTGTTTGTGTTTGTATGTGTGCATGTATGTGTATGCATACATGTGTATGTGTGCATGAAGGTGTGTTTGTGTGTATGTGCACGTATGTGCATATGTGTGTTACAGTCACACATGAATATGTGATGTCAGGATTGTTAGCATTCACATTGTGACCTGAGGTTAACATTTCATGATTTACTTCCATCACTGTTTACCTTTACATTTTGAGACAGGCTCTCACTGAGGTTGAATCATACTGTCTTCTTTATACTGGCCTTACCAGTGAACTTCAGGGATTTCACTGTCTGTGCTCCCCAAAGAAGAGATAGCAGGATGCACTACTCTGTCACACTTTTCCATGATTTTGAAGGATGTCATCTCAGGTCCTTAGGCTGTGCTGCAGTCATTTTACCTACTTAGCAATACAGCTAAAATTGAAAATGGAACTAGTACATTTTCTATATTATGTAGAATAGCTATAAAATGGAAACCATGATTATGACTTATTAATTTTTCTTGCACATTAACTATGATTTAAATAACATTTTTAAGGGTCAAGTTGCCAAGGATGGACTCATGATGGCTAATTTTGTAAAATAATCTGAATTGATAAAGACAAGCATTGAAATTAATAAAGCCATTTCTGGATTTACCTATGAAGGCATTTCAAGAGAGGATTGAATGATAAAGGCTCTAACATACTCAAGCTATTCATATGCTTAAAATTTAAATAGCCTTATGAGACAAGGATCTGTAAATATAGGGCCTATCTGGAATTTATCCCAATAACCTTGCCTTTCAAGGTTGTATCTTGACTCCAACTCCTTATTATTACTTCTAGATTTACTTTCCAATGCCATGCGATGAACCATGTTCATACACTAGGAAGTTCTGCCTCAAAACAGAGTCAGAAACAATGGAGCCATCTAGTGAGATATTGAAACATCTGAAATTATGTACCAGTACATCTTTCCTCCTTTGTTATTTTCTTCAAGATTCTTTGTAGTATTAAAAAGCAATGCAAATTGTATTCATTAGAGTATGTTAATATTAATGAATTATAATGTATCCCTTTCAATTATTATAATGATTAGACTTGTGTTAAAGGTAGTTTTAAGCTGATAAACATGGATACTGGGGAGTGAAATTTGATGTACCACAAGACCTGTATGTATTTTTAATTGTAGAGCCACCTCTCCAATCCCTTGACACATTTATGTAGTAAATTACAGGGACATTTCAAAAAGCTTATAAGTCATAATTATTTTCAAGAGTTGCAAAATATTAATGAAATTATAATGTTTTCTATTATAGATTAAATATTATGAGACTTCTAACATTCAAATGTGTTTTGCTTTATAATTTACAACATTATATTCTTTCAATCTGGGGAATTTGAAATGAACATTCATGGTCTGTATTTGTAACACCATGAAACTAAAAATGATTAGCTACTTGTTGGCAGCATTTTAAGATTAGATGATGGAGATGTCGTCATACTAAACACATGCAATTCTAATTCTGAAAATAATAGCTAAGATTTTAAGAAGCACAGTTTTTGTTGATTATAAAATAATAATGCCTGCAATTGTTTACTATTATGTTATAAATTAGAGATTGTTATAAGATTTCATTGTTTAGACATAGTTTTGAAATGAGCATATATCTACCTTAAACTTAAAAAAAATAAAAGGAGGCAGATGGGGACTTGTGAGGGGGAAGGGGGTGGGGGGGTAGGACCAGAGGGGGGAATAGGTAAGGGATTATGATTGAGATGTAACTTGAATAAATAAAAAGAAATTTCAAAATGAGCATATCTCATAACCTAAAATATACTTGCAAAGTTATTTACAGTTAAAGATGAATAATGAACAGATTCTTGTAATTCTAAAGAGAATATTGCTTTTTTTTCCTATTTCCCTTTTCTTTCTCCATACCATCAGTCAGTTAGTGCTTAAGCACTTTCTTATTAAATCTATACTCTGTCTGCCATGAATTGCTCTGTGCCCTGATAATTGCCATACAGTATTGATCACACATTAGGGAAAATAATATTCAGAGATGTCTGAGATAGAACTTTGTAATTTTTTTCTCAAACATTCACTCTTCTTAGGCTAAAGATATGATCCTGTGGGTAAATGCACCTTCACTAAGCCTTGGGAGAAGATTTTAATCTCCAGGACACACATTGTGAAAGGAGAGAACTGACTAGAACAACTCATCCTCTGGAATCTATATACGTGCTGTGGCAAATGCACCCCCCCCCACACACACACAAAGACACATATATAGATTGACTATTTAATTAACTGAAATAAATTTAGTTTTAAAATATTCTCCTTAAACACTTCATTTTAAAATCTTGCCATCAAACTCACTTGAGTTAGCTACATTTTTTATCAATAATACCAATGACTCAGTAATAACATAATCCCACATCAAACTGTGAATTCAAAATTTTTCCCATTAAATATTTATCTAATTCTTATTGAGTATCTCAATAATATGAAGCACATAGAACCATGCTATTCTGAAGAGTAAAGGAGTTATAAATCGTTCAGTGCAGCCTTAAAAAATGAATACTATGTAAAAAGGAATTAAAGGAGTAGAAATAGATGGCCATTTAGAATGAAAATATGATCATTTAGAATGAATATATTTCTCATTTTAAAAGCCTTAACTCAATGCTGGTGCTCATGGCCCCTTTCATTTGTTTGTCCACTTTCTTCTGAAAGTGTTATTCTCTTCCTTTCCCACCCCCAATTCTTATACCTTGTTTTCTTCGTGTATTTGCAGCACATAGATTATTCTCTGAGCTTAAAGAATTACATATTAACCCTTTGTAGCAGTTGCCATTGTGCTTAATTTTCTTATTTCAACAATAAATTTTCCTCATGCTGTTCCTGCACCTAATGTCTGCAAGGTTCTCATTGTTTACAAAGGATCAGACAGTGTTTTAATTCTGAGATAGAGCTATATATTTATATATACAGCAAAGTTAACAGAGAAAGGGTAATTAAATCCGAAAGATTCAGGTGAAGTAGTGTGATGTATCTAAAGAAGAGGAAACTTTTAGCATAAATGAGAAAGCACAGGAGATAAGAATTTGAGTTATAGTCAATATAATAAATTGACATTTGAGCTGCTTTGTGCCTTGGAGACCTAATAAAATCAGATCAAATAGTTGTTTTGTATTCATTGCTTTCATTCCATAACTACAGAATGTAACAAAATATTTAGTAAAGCTCTTTCCTAAGGAAAGATAAGACTATATAAGTCTGGAAGCTTAGCTCTGTTACATAAAAGCAATGTAAAATGTATTTTCAATGTAGAAATGTAACAAAATGCTGAAATATATTGTAAGTGACAATCCATGAAATGATTTATTTTTTGAAGCTCAATGATTCAGTTTAAAAACACACCAAAAAACCCAAACCAAACAACATTTGGTTATTCTTAACTCCTTTCAAGCCATAATTATCATGTTTTGTTTTCTTATTTTTTGCTCAAATTAAAATTACAGAAACTATTTTTGTTAATTCAGATACTAAGAGGAGAGTGGCATGAAAACCTGCTGAATGAAATCCCTGCCCTTTGCAAACTTAAAGTTCATGAGGAGGGGAAGACTAAACAATAAAAAACATGCACATACACACATACACACACACACCACTTAAAAAACTGTGTGAAGGAGAATCAGACAAAACAAAGTTCAATGTTTCAACATTAATATTTTATTTGGTAGCAATGGATAGCACAATAATATTTTATATCATCATTGCTTAAAATGGTGTATGATAAGAAAGATATTTTCTTAAATATCAAGACTCTAAAGAATTCATTAAACTTTGATACATTATACTTAAATTTTATCCATATATGTAAGTATTTACTTTGAGCAAAACCCCACAAATTTAATAAGAAAAATGATAAAGTGTTAACTGAAAGTGTGAGAGCCTCCAAGGGAGAGGTCACTGCACAAACAAAAAATAGATAATTTGAAAATTAAACATTGTCTATGTAGGTGATTGAATATGTTCAGTATTTATTATGTATAATTTAGAGTATGACCTATTGTCTCTTTATTTTTTAAAATTTGTATTTATTTATTACTTCATGTTACATCTCCATCACAGTGTCCTCTTTCCCCCCTCCCATTCCCGCCCTCCCACCCTCTATCCCCTATACCTTCCATCCCACTCCTCTGGAGTGGAGTGTCCCTATATAACAGTCCCCTGCCCCAGTTCATCAGTCATATGAGGACCAAGAGCCTCCTCATCTGGGGAGGCCTACAAGGCAGCACCACCAGGGCAAAGTGTCTCATTGATAGGAAACAAAGTTTATGTTCCTGTTCCCTTTGGTGCATTGGTTGCAGAATAGTTTTCCTGTACTATATGGCTAAAATCTGAATATAAGTGAATAGACGCCATGTGCATCCTTTTGAGTCTGAGTTAGCTCACTCAGGATGAGCTTCTCTAGTTCCATCAATTAGGCTCCAAATTGCATGATTCCATTGTGTAGATGTACCATAGTTTTTTAATCCATTCTTCGGTTGAGGGACATCTGGGTTGTTTCCAGTTTCTAGCTATTACAAATAAGGCTGCACAATTTTATATCAATATACAAAGATCAATACCGATGTAGCCCAATACAATCTTAATTTTACATTAATATACAAGGGTCAATACCATTGTGGCCAAATATAATCTTAATTTTGTATCAATATACAAAGATCAATACCGATGTAGCCCTATACAATCTTAATTTTGAATTAATATACAATGATCAATACCAATTTAGCCAAATATAATATTAATTTTGTATCTGTATACAAAGGTATAAGGCTATATTCAATAATCTGTCCTTTTTTCTTGATCTTTCTTATACTATGTCTATGTCCCATTGTTCTCAAGTCTGTTCACTCCTATATAGGAGAGAAAGGAGGATACAGAAAAGAAAAAGAGAGAAGTCCCTGGGTCTAGCCTTCAAAACCCATTTAACAAGACCATTTAACAGCTTATAGTCTTTTCCCCTAAATAACAAAAATTCCTATTATCTATCAAATAACCAAAGTGGGGGGAACACCCTTCCCACCTTCTGTGGATGGGACGTTGTTCTCTTAAAATGACTTCCTGCTGATTTGGGATGTATTAAACCTGTTTGGGGCCCAAATAAGAATGGAAAAATGGTTAAAAATGTTAATAGAATCATTTGATGTTCAGTCCTTTTGTGCTCAGCTATTTAGATGTCCTAAGAAGTTCATAGACAGAAGTTGATCTTCAGAGCTTTACTGAAGATCTGGCTGGAGTAGTCTGTGGAGCTGAACGATCTTCGCGATTTTGAGTTGTTGTGGTTGTAGACTTTTGAGGAAATTGCTATTGAAGAAGTCTGCAAGGCTGAATCATCTGCGACACTCGTCTTCTTTGGTGTCTGATCTGTTTTCTGCTGAGGTTTCTGTTGTCCAGTTGTCCCTGGATTCCTTGAATGGATGCTTTAAATTTCCTGGAAAGATAAGAACAGAGCCCTGCCCTAATCCTAACTCTGGGACATTTACCTTTTTTGGGGGAAGGGGGTCAGGTAATATTTTTCCTGGAGCAAATTTGTTTTTTTTTTTTTTTTTTGACAATATATAAAGTATTACCTTTCAATCTGGATTAAAGAAGAAATTATTTTGATATTTTGGAGCTAAACAAACCTTTAGTGTATATATTTTGAGATCTCAAAGGACAATTTGTTTGAATTGCAGCCTGCCTTTTGTAAGTAGCTTTTAAACTTAAATCTTTCCAAATCCTATGTGCCTGTCTCTGCATTCTAAGTTTCAGGATCAAAGACATGTGGTTCCCCCCAACTGATGGGATTAAAGATGTGCTCCTCCACCACTGGATCAAAGTTTTTCTCTGTTTAGAGCTTGTTTTGTATCATTGAATTGGTGGTAAGCTGTTCTCTTGGCAAGAAAAAACCCTTGCTTCAACTGTAGACAGACTTCTGTCCAAAAAGGACAAAACTTGGAAGCAGATAAGTCGACAGCCTAGCTCTGCCAAGACAGGGTAGGTAAGTCCTTCATAATTCCTGCTCTACAATCAATGTCTGTCAGAGAAATGGAGCCAAATGGCTGAAGATTGATGCTGTAATGTATGGAGAGAAAATGGGAACTGTCCAGGCAGCCACTGGTATGTCATTTTTTAGTTTTGGAAGCTGCAGGCCCTGCACTTCCTATAAAATCAGATATATTTATCCCTCTCAGGTCTCTGAGGTGGTTGAAGAATAGATAGCTAGAGTCTCATAGTTAAATTTTGAGTTGTTTAGGAATCAAGAGGGTGTTCTGGATCTAAGAAGATATTTTTAAAATTATGAGGCAAGTTAGTATGAAAGCTAAGTTAGATATAGGACTTTAAACACATGGAGATGGTTACATAGTAGAATGTTAAAGTCAGGTGCCAAATACATATGGACTGGACATTGGGAATGTATTCTAAGCCATATAACCCTCCTAACTGTGGCCTAATTACCTCTGTTGTACTGTATTGTATTTATAGTTATAGGAAAAAGAACCATTTTTTGGACTGAAAGGGAGAGCTGTTGGGGGGGAAAAAGAAATACCTTAAACTAAAAAAAAAAAAAAAAGAAGGGAAGAGGATGGGCGGGTTGAGGGTGAGGAGGGTGGAAGGGTGGGACTGGAGGGGTGAGTAGGGAGGGGATTGTGATTGAGATGGAACTTGAAGAAATAAAAAATAAATTATTAAAAAAAAGCAAATAAGGCTGCTAAGAACATAGATAAGGAAACTTCCTTGTGATTTGGTGAGGAGTCATTTGGATGTATACCCAGAAGTGGTATGGCTAGGTCTTGAGGTAGAGCTATTCCAAGATTTCTAAGATATCACCAGATTGATTTCCATAGTGGGTGTACAATGTGTCTTTCTAACACAATAGTAAGTTGAAAGTCTCATTATGTAGACCCCAATATCATACTATTGATGTACATTTAATTTGCAAAATAGAAAATGTGTTTCCAAACCTAAATATCAGTGCCTGCTAGACAAATCTTCTCAATGTAGCCAGTGGAACTAATTTCAAGTGTGTGTTCCTCATTTTATCTCACATTTCTGAAACCTATGGTAGCAGAAGTGAGCATGTGTAGAATCTTAAAATATGTTTCTAAGAAATACAGAGATGAAGACAAAGCAGAGACAGATAGAGAAGAATGGAAGGTGGGGGAGAGGAAGAAACGGAGGAGGAGAGATAGAGAGAAAGACAGAAAAACTCAGAGATACAGAGAAGAGAAGGGAGACAGAGAGGCATAAACAGACATAAAGATATAGAATAATAGGATTTTCTATTTCCAAAATTTATCAATATATAAAGACACTGTTTTCTAATTAGATTTTGAGGGAGTATGTAAAATAATTTCTTTTCAAAGAACCAATCTGTTCTATACCAAAGGATATATTCATAATGAAAAAATGAAGTAGAAATATGATTAATGTGTGACTATGAAAGAGAAAATCTACAATGTTGTTATGTGGAAAATAGTCACGTGTAGTGAGCCTTAGATGAGGGGACTCTACAGAACCCAAACTTAGTTCACGCTTGTGTTGTTAGAAGATCTCATATTAGTGGTTCAAGAGGAACACTGAGGCAGATTGTCTTTGGGGCAAAGTATTCATTAGTAAAATTTTTTATGTCATGGAAAGACAGCAAGGTGAGGGCTATGAGGAGAGCCAACAAGGCTAAGCAGATATTTCCATCTTATTGGTTTCAGAAGGAAAAGAAGTGAAGTTTCAAACATAGAGAAGTCTGAACTGGGAGCAGTGAAACAATCCCGAATCATTACTCACTACCTGGGAATAGGCTGCACCAGCTCACAGCGCTTCAGGCTATTAAAACCACAGTGACCCTGAGATCCCCCTGTAAGCAACGACAGATAGCCAAGTAATTCCACTCCTTCACCAAAGCATCCCCTGTGGATCCAAGCACAGAAAACGACAAGAACAGACAGCTAAACACACCCACATGGCCAAAGGTCCAAGAAAAAACAGAAATCAAGGAAATATGACTCCAACAAAGCAGAATTATCCTAGCTCACCCAATTCGGATGACCTCACACCAACAGTAACACATGAAAACGATGACAATTCTGTATTATGGAAAGTGATAGAGTCCCTTCAAGAAGAACTTAAATCTATGAAGGAATTCAAAGAAGCCACAATTTTACAAGCCAAAACAATGAACAACACCATTAAAGATCTCCAAGCCAAGGTGACAGAGCTTGAACAGGAAAAGGACAAAGCAATGAAAGATTTTCAGACAAAAACAACCATCTGGAGAAGGAAATGTACAAAACGAACAATACCATACAAGACATGAAAATAGAAATAGAAACAATAAAGAAAACACAGTCAGAGTTAAAATAGGAAGTGGGGAACAAAGGGAAGAGAACAGGAACTACGGATGTGAGTATCAACAATAGGATGCAAGAGATGGAAGACAGGATCTCAAGCATGGAAGATTCGAAGGAAGAAATCAGTACAACATCCAAAGAAAATGAGAAGGCTAAAAAAATCTCTCACCCACAACATCCAAGAAATCAAGGACTCAATGAAAAGATGGAATCTAAGAATCATAGGCATAGAGGAAAGAAAAGACTCCTCCCTACTCCAAGGTCCAGGAAATATCTTCAACAAAGTCATAGAAGAAAACTTCCCAAACCTGAAAAAAGAGATGCCAATAAAAATCCTAGAGGCTTACAGAACACCGAACAGATTAGATCAGAAAAGAAACTCCTCTCGCCACATAATAATTGAAACACCAAATGTACAGAACAAAGAAAGGATATTAAAAGCTGTAAGAGAAAAAGGCCAAGTCATGTACAATGGCAGACCCATCAGAATTACACCTGACTTCTCCTCAGAAACTTTAAAAGCTAGAAGGGCCTGGACAGATATCCTACAAGTCCTGAGAGATCATAGGTGCCCAGCCAGACTACTATACCCAGCAAAACTCTCTATCAACATAGATGGAGAAAACAAGATATTCCATGACAAAATCAAATTTAAACAATATCTCCCCACAAACCCAGCCCTACAGAAAATCCTAGAAGGAAAATTCCATCCCAGAGAAGAAAACTTCACCCAAGAAAACAAAGGGAATAGAAAGCCCCTCAGCAACTAAACCAAAAGAGGCACAGGACCATCACCTATACCAAACTAATGGGAAACAACAACCCCAGGTCACTAATATCCATCAACATCAATGGTCTCAACTCCCCAATAAAAAGACACAGATTTACAGAGTGGATCCACAAGCAAGACCAGTCCTTTTGCTACATACAAGAAACACATCTCACTACCAGAGATAGACACTACCTCAGAGTAAAGGGCTGGGAAAAGGTATTCCAAGCAAATGGACCCTGGAAGCAAGCTGGAGTAGCCATCCTAATATCAAACAAAACAGACTTCCAACTGAAGTTAATGAAAAAAGACAAAGAAGGGCATTATATACTCATTAAAGGGAATATTCATCAAGAGAAAATCTCAATACTGAGCATTTAAATAATGAATAGCCACCAATATACTCTTAAGGTAAGGTTGTCTCTGATTCTCTGGAGGCCAGACAATGAAGAAAGGTTTGTTCTTTTTTTTTATTTTTAATTTATATTTATTTCTAAATTAAATAATTTATTGACTAAATTTATATCCAGATCACAGCCTCCTCACCCCTCCCTTCATGATCTCACTCCCCCACCCTCTTCTGCCTTTCCCTCCTCTCCTTCTCCTTAGGTGAAGAGAGTCCACCTTCACCAACCCACCCAGTTCATCATGTCACATCAGGGTTGAGAGCATTCTCTTCTAGTGAAACTAGACAAGGCAACCCAGTTAGGATAAAATGTTGCATGAACAGACCGCAGGGTCCATTTCAGAGATACCCCCCTGCTTCACTTGCTAAGGAATATGCATGAAGGCCAAGCTGTCTATCAACTACATATGTATAGGGGGGCCTGGGTCCCATCTATATATGTTTTTTGGTTGGTGCATCAGGCTCTGCAAGCCTCTGGGTGCCTAGGTTGGTTGGTTCTATTGTTTTTAATGTGGAGTTCTTTGGTAAGGCCCTTAAGTATGAACGTTTGCTCTTTTTTTCAAGTATGTCACCCAGCAGCATATGCCACCTGTAGGCTCCTCTACCTTAGAGGGTTTGGTAAGCTTCCTTTATGAAGTGAGGACCACATACAGTATTGTTCCTTCCATTTCTTTGAGAGCATCTTTAGAATAAAGAATAAAGTAGGTGACCATGGACTATATAATCTCCAGCCCAATCTAGGAGCAAGACAAGCTATTGTAAAGCTCTCAGTTTTAAAACTAACAGGGTGTCTTCCAGAGGTACAGAAGGGATAGAGGAAATACTTTATAAGAAATGGAGCTAGAAAGTACCATAGGTTATGACCATCAAATTAAACTTCAGAATTCTTTATACTGGATTAAGACATTAGAGGGTTATGGTAGGACTTCTTTGTCTGATGACTGATAGTCTTGTGTGATTCTCAGGGTCAGAGGCTGGTGTCTGGATGTATGAATGAGAACATTGGCCATATGAGTCAATGTAACATGTTGAGCTGTATTCTGAATAAATTGAGTTTGCAGGCATACACGAGAAAATCTGAGCCATAAGGGATGATTCCGTATTTAAGAGAACTCATTAATTTAGAGGAAGATTCAGGTTCAGTTCTTAGCACCATAATTTGGAGGTTCACAGTCACCTAAATCTCCAGCACCCTAATTTGGCCCCTGAGGGCATTTGAAAAAAGCTGGAACATAAGCTCAGAAACAATATTTACTTGTAAATAAAGAGTTATTAAACAATTTAAAACACACAAAATAAATGATAGTATATCTCAGAGAAATGTAGTTTGTAGATTAAGGATAGGCTGTTGAATGAAATTAATGTTACAAAAATAACAATCTAATTTATGAAATATACTTAACATTTTCAGTTACTGTTAATAAGGATGAGCCTTGTCAACATAAAAGTTTGGTTTAAGTAAGGTAGAAGGTACAAGGCTTTGGTTAGCAATACACCAAAATAATTATTGTAAGCACAAAATATCATGTTCATATGTAATCTTAGCAAAATTGAGATGAACATCATTTTACTATTTATAATTTTATCAAGAAATTTTCAATAATCTTCTCAATATAAAAGTATTTTAGGAATATTAGTGCAATTTTTGCCATCTTTAATGGAAATAATCTTTTTACATTAATTAAATCTTTTATTTGTAAGTTTTTGTGGCTTTTTTATGGGAGTCACATGGTGGAACTCATGTGTCTCTGATATGAACAGAGAGCCTAGGAAGGAGGAACTCTGGTTACAGAAAAAGAAGAGAGGCAACAAACATGTTATGAAAACAGCATGAGTTTGTGGCTGTAGCAAAAAAACAGAAAGATGATTTTGTCTTGCTACAAATCTGTTTGTGATGGACTGACTTCAAATGGATATTGGTGAAGGAGAATGGGAAAAAAAACATGATTGCTAATGAGCTAGTTATTAGGAATTCAAAAATTGTTTTGCATTTTGGGTGTTTTTTTTTCTGAAGCATAATGGGCAGGAAGTGGTGAAAGAGAAAGCTGTGGCAGTTTTAAAACTCTTGGATAGGGAAAGAGCTCTGGGAGCCATTCTTTGCCCACTGATCCTACCAGGAGAGAGCAGAGCCAGGTACTAAAGGACCACAGAAATAAGGTTCACTTTTTGTTTTTTTTTAATTTTTAATTTTAATTTTTTTATCTTTCTAGTTTTGTGAGAAGCTAGACCCCACAGGAAAGAAAAAGACAGTGGCAGCTTTATTGTTAAAATAGGGCCTTGTTGGAAATCAAGCCAAATCTAGAGACACAGTAGCTTCCATGTACCATGGCCATCACACAGAGAGACAGAGCTTGCCTTGTAAAAGGAAAAGCAGGAAGTTTTAAGAGAAGTCAGGAAAGTCAGAGGAGCTGGTGAAAAGAAGACAGTAAGAGGTATCAGCCTGGACAGAGGGGAGGGGTCCTAGACAAGTAAGACAAGGAGGTTGAGGGTAAATTTGAGTCTGCATGTCTATCAGAGTGTGGGAAAGGGTCAGAGAGGACAAGAGAAAATAACTTTCAGTGGCTGAGATTGATGAGCAGGTGGGCTCTGAGGGAAAAAAGGAGGGAAAGGAGATGGAACTGTGTAAAGACTTTATAGTTCTCCTGGAAATTAAGAGGACCTGGACTGACAGACTGGAATGTGGAAGAGTCAATTGACCATGGCAAAGAAATCTGGAGTTCTTCAATGAGCACTGAAGTTTTATAACAACTTTCATCAGTGGGAAGTAGATCAGGAAGTATATACCAAAGGTAAGCTGCAGGACCAAGTACACAGCCTAAGGGGGTCAGGAAGTATAAGAGGAGAGAGGGAAACCAGACACTGACAAGGCCAGATGCATGAGAGAGGATACCAAAATTAAGACCCAACAAAGCAACATTGCTGTTAGGGCATAGATTCAGGTCTGAAATCAGGATAATGACCCCAAAGGTGGATAGCATGAACCTGCCAGCCGGCATGTAGCATCAGAAGCATGGACAGAGGACAGGGCTCAAAAAGTGGCTGAAGGCAGAGGTTCCTACATGGACACAATCCTCTCAAGTTGATACTTAGGAAAAGAGTTCCTGGGGAGCTGCGAAGGGGAGGCTGAATCAGGAAACATGGAAGGAATAACATGATACACATCAATAACTAACGCTAGAACAGAATTGAAGAGCATATTCTGTCTTGGGCATGAGGCCTGCATGGAAGAAAGGAAGAGGACAGATCCCTCAATAGGGCAAAATGTTCAATATATAAATCAAAACCCTGGCAGGGGGGAAAATGCCCTCATGTTTATGGACTGATTTATAGGTACTATAACTCTAATAGGTACAATAGTGAGGCTGCCTTTAGTCTGGAGAAAGAGAAAAAGAAATGAAAGCGGTGTACCACCAGTGGGTAGGCAATATCAATGTTAGCTTATGTTGGGGGAGGTGTAGGGGGTGGCAATTAACGTTAACTTAAGTTGTTGCCACACAATGTATCCCCATCACAATATTAGAAATTAAAGGGAAGCAAACATGTGGTTACCCTTCAGAAATAGCTTTACTAAGAAAGACTCTCATAAACAGACTGCTTTGAATCAGGCCTTGAAATGGGAGAGCATTAGTTTAGGCACTCACCAAGGACAGCATGATGGAAATTCTGAATTCTGAAGGGAGATCAGAATCAAAGGGATCAAAGGGTGTTCTGACTTTTAAGTTTTCAGTGTATATGGTACTTCACAACACTTCATATCACATGGATTAGCCTGGTCTATTCTTTAAGGGAAGGAGCTTGGAGGCAGATACTATATCTGACCATAAACTTGTCTAACCATGTTAAGGGAATACGGGCTGTAAAATACAGCTCAGCATGTTTTCCATCAATTCTCACCCACAGGAGGACTGCAAGGCAGCATAATCTCATTTCTGGAAATAGGAGAGACAGTTCACTAGTTTGTCTCTTAAGAGAAACTGCATATTCAAAGGGTCTTGTCTTCATTGTCATTACACTTATGCTGTGTTTGGGAACTCCCCTCATATTTGTGCTTGTTTGTTTCTTTGTTAAGTTTTCAGGTTTTTGTTTGTTTGTTTGTTTTTAATGAAGGATACTTGGAAGAATAATGGCAGAGAACAGATTCAATCATGAGTTAGGAGGGTATTAACACCTTATCCAATAAATTTGCTATCTTTCTCACATATGTTAATAAATATTATTTAAAATTCAATGCCCATGAGTCTGGTGAAATGCCTCAGCAGGAAAAGAATTACCACATGGTGCTAATAACCTGAGTTCAATATCTTCCATCCATATAAAAATAGGAGAGAAGCTGACCTCTGACCTCATGCATAGGTCATGGATGCAAAAATATACACTCATATAACATACATGTCAACTATATTAACTCATTCATGCTATAAAATAAGTTTTAAAAAATCAAAATTTACAACATAGATCTTACTGTTTTGCTACCTTCATTTCATATAGTCTCTGTATTTATAAATTGGTAATGGAAAAAGTAGGAGTTTTGAAATACAGATATGGGCGTGGATCTAGTTTTTGGTTTAACATTTTAAAATCATTAAGACTATACACAGTGGAGGGGCAAGTAGAGTATTAGATACATCATATTACTGTAGGTAGGGTCAGTGCTTGTACTATGGCTCCCCTAGGTAGCCACAAAAACAAACCATTGAATCTTATTAATGAGAATTTAAAATACAGCTACAATTATGGAAAATGCTTTGGAGGTTTCTCAAATATTTGAAATTATAAAATCCATTAATCTCACAACTGAACTGAACTGATATCAGTATGCCAAGCAGACATCTGAATTAGTTTCCAATATAGCACTCATTACAATAACTGAGATATGTCTTCAAACTGTTTCACAAAATAACTGAGAAATGTAATCCAACTAGGTTCTCAGGTGCTGATTAACTGATAAATATGGTACATATACACAATGGTACCCATACGAATTTTGGAGGCCATATATTTCATGGATGAGGGTGACTCATGAGAACCCTGTTGTGTTGTCCATTCTCCAGTGTATGGGACCATGTGTAAGCATGTAGTAGATGCATCAATTGCAGTTAGTGCATTGAAAAAGAAAGAAAATTAAAGAACATAAAGTTGGAAGGTAGGGAGTACTCCTAGAAGATAAGGGTCAGGTAAGTGAGAGGGAGATATGATTAAAATACAATGCAACATGTACAAAATTCTTAAGCAATAAATTTAAAAAATAAAAATAAATAGCAGCAACAATATTTGTTTGCTAATTATTGCTAAGGCGTATGTGGACCTGCAAAACCATGATCAATATTAGGCTGAGAGACACTTGAAGAAATGCTCAGCATCTTAACCATCAGAGAAATGCAACTCAACATGACTCTAAGATTCCATCTCTCACCTGTCAGAATGGCTAAGATCAAAAGCTCAAATGACAGTACATGCTGGCGAGGGTGTGGAGAAAGGGGAACCCTCTTCCATTGCTGGTGGAAGTGCAGGCTTGTGCAACCACTATGGAGGTCAGTCTGGTGATATCTTAGAAAACTTGGAATAGCTCTGCCTCGGGACCCAGCCATACCACTTCTGGGTATACATCCAAATGACTCCTCACCAAATCACAAGGAAGTTTCCTCATCTATGTTCATAGCAGCCTTATTTGTAATAGCTAGAAACTGGAAACAATCCAGATGTCCCTCAGCCAAAGAATGGATTAAGAAACTGTGGTACATCTACACAATGGATATTATTCAGCTATCAGGAACAATGAAATTATGCAATTTGCAGCCAAATGGATAGAACTAGAGAAGCTCATCCTGAGTGAGCTAACCCAGACTCAGAAGGATGCACATGGTGGCATCTATTCACTTATAGTCAGATTTTAGTTATATAGTACAGGATATCTATACTACAACCAATGCACAAAGAGAACATGGACATAGACTTTTTCTTTTTCTCCCTGTCAGTGAGATACTTTTCCCTAGTGGTGCTGCCTTGTAGGCCCCCAGTGTATGAGGAGGCTCTTGACCTTCATATGACTGCTGAACTGGGGCAGGGGACTGTTATGTAGGGGCACTCCACTCCAGAGGAGTGGAATGGAAGGGATAGGGGGTAGAGGGTGGGAGGGCAGGACTGGGAGGGGTGGAAAGAAGAGAGTATGATGGGGATGTAACCTGAAGCAATAAACAAATTAAAAAAAAAAGAAATCACAAAAAAATATTCAAGGCCTCTAGAGGCTCACACAGACTGAAACAATAACCAAAAAAAAAAAAAGAAAAAAAAGCATATGTAAACAAGACATAGAATCCCCTAACCATATATAGATTATACACAACTTGGCCTACATACAGATCACTTAGCAAGTGGTGGGGAAAGGAGCAGTATTTGTCATGGACTCTATTGCCTGTCAGTGGAACACATTACCCTAGGTTGGCTACCACGTTGGGACCCAGTGCAAAAGGAAGCTCTTAGTCCTCACATGACTAATGAACTGAGGGAGCTTGATATATGTGGGGCCCCTCTCACCCAAGGAGAGGGAGAGGAGAGAGGAAGAAAGGGATGGAAGGGTGGGACCAGGAGGGGAGGTGGGAGGGGGCTATGATCGAGTTGTAATTGAACAAATAAATAAATAAATGCTAATTTTTAAAATTAAATGGCTGTTTTATAGGATCTTAAGCATATCTTAGGCCCATGTTTTCTTTTCTTTGGACGATTGAGATTTACAGGTGGGATAAAAACCCAAACTGTAACATCTCCTCTATTTCATTATTTTTTTCTATTTTCTCTGCCCATTATATAGGAAAGAGAAAAACTGGATTTCTGGCATTTCTTAAGTGAGTATGTACACTGAACGTTTGAAATTTTCCATGAATGGTGATGTCATGATAACCTGATAATTAACTGTGGTATACTTTGAGTCTCCAGCTCAAACTTCATCAACATTTCACATCTTTCTGTAATGCAAAGGTATCTTTGCTATGAATATCTGACTGAATCAAAATCATTCATATGTATTTGATTTTCATACTAGACAGCATTTGCTCATTTTCACTTTAATTGACTTTGATACTTCAAAGATCCATAATGAATCCACATAAGTCTAAATCTCTTTTTAAAATGTCTGCAAATACAGTGCCTGACACTTTTGTAAGATCAATAAATATTTGACAAGAATAACTTTGTAAAGAATACTGTTAAGACATCTCATTTATAAAAGTTTACTGACTGTATAAACCATTTACATTAAAAAGTTACCTCCAAGATGAGATGCATACCTTTGTTTATTGGTCTCATGATTTAAATGACTTGTGATGTTATTTTATCAAAATATTCTCTCAATCTATATTAACACCTATGCAAATCTTATGTTTAAATGCTTTCTATTGATTTTATTTATATCTCACTCTTTAATTCCCTTATTATTTATAATTCTTCAGATCATAGTTAATTATAAAAGATGTATATTTGCCACTATAAAAGAGGGAATTAATAAATATTAATAATTTATGGTCTGAAATGGCCACTCCTTAATAATTGAACTTCATCTTTTCTCAGTAAAAAAAGTTTAAAATATCATTATTTATTCATCTACTTAATGAATATGTAATTTTTTTTTCATTTCATACTGACCAATGAAAAGCAAAATATAAAGAGTAAGCTGGCTTGTCCATATTTCTGAAATTTACTCTTCATATTATTGAAGGTAACATAAATATATTCACATAGGAAAACATGCCTATGTAATAATGCTACTTAAAAGACCTTAATAATGCTAATGATCATGCAGAATAGAGGCTAAAACTGTAAGATCATCTAAATATGGGAAGATATGAGGCTTCTAGAGATAAAAAACAGGCTTGACTCACTCCAATATTAGTATAAGCTTAACTTAAGGATATTTGTGTCATCCAAAAAAGGTTTATATGAAGAGAAATAGTACTGTAATTGTTGAGGTACAGGGAATTCTTACTCTTGAGAGTATATAAGATAAAACATGCTTCAGTGATGTATATATGGGCCAAAGTTTCCATAAGAAAAAGAGATGTGTGCCTATTATTGTGTAGAATCTGAGAATTTATTTATATGTGTTTCTGTTGTCTAATGATGACTTATATTAGCCAGATTGTTCTTATTGGTACATATGACTGGTATCACTTATTTACTAGGAATTTTGTCTATGATTGACACTGGTTTATGTTGCATTGGCGTCTAGATATGGGAAAGTTTAGCTTCAAATCTCATATTCAAGGCTATCATTATTCTTTTATTTTTTTAAGACAGAGTCTCACTTTATATTGCTGACTGCCTTAGAATTTACTGTGCACTCCAGAGTATACTCAAATTTGTTGCATTTCTCCTACTTCTGTGCTTAAATTATAAGTGCCCACCAGAATGCCTAGTCCTTCAGTTATGTGATAAAGTAATGAGTTTGGAAGTTAGGGAAGTGAATCAAATATACAAAAGTTTAGTAGCAAGAGTACACAAAGTTAACATGATGGCTTAAAAAATAATTACTTTTTACATTAAAATAACAATTAAAAATAGTATAATATTTGCCTATTATAAAAAAAAAACAAAAGTGAAACAGAGGACTTAGAATCTTAAGAAACAAACATAATGAAAAAATTCAAAAAGTAGACAGATCTCTAACATACCAAGAATTACATTTTTTGCATTTGGGTTTCAATATACTAATCAGAAGAAAAAAAAAAAAAAAAAAGAACCCACAGAACACAGGTTGACAATTCCCAAACTCCAATTCCTGTATAGTAGAACTGAACAATTAACCAAATGGATGACAGATGGTGAGAGTCAGGTTATTCATAATTTGTAATGAGATACAAGTTAGCAAAGGGAGACAGATAAATGGAACATATGGCAAAAGAATAGAGTTGGAGACATCAATAAACTCATATTCAGCTTGAGTAGATATTTATAGAGAAAAATATTTATAGGTATGTAAATACACAGGTTAACAAATATCCTCAGAATGGATCTGAAAGGATGACTTTTAAATAACAAGAACTGTACCTTATATGCTTGTGTCTGGTTTCTAATTCTTTTTTGTTTTAGAGCAGAGTGATACAATGATCTGTTTTGCATTCTAAATGCTTATTAATTGCTCCCAGAGGCCTGTTTGCTGTCTGTTACTTGGATTACTCAGTATTGCCTCTGATTGGCTTTAATAAAATGTTGAGGCCTGTGGTTGTGAAGAGATAGAGGTAGGTTGGAAAAAGATTGGCAGGCTCTGGAGGAGCAGATAGCATTATGGGAAGAAGCCAGGAGCAGGAGACAGGAGGCACACGATGGGTAAATAGAAGAATCATATCTCCACATAGTCTGGAACATCATCATATCATGGAGAATAACAGCCCAAGGGGACATAGGTATATTGGGGTCCTATTTGGGGAATAGAATAAGATAGAGTATATGGGCCAAGATTTAACAATCCAGGCTTAGGCTTGTTAAAATTCTTCAGGTATCCGTGTGTGGTTATTTATAATGGCAGGTTAAGGAATAACATCACCAACCAATTAACCATAATATAAATACTGGTCATAACTTAATTAATTATTTAAACAAATGGTGCCCAATCATGACAATTAGAATCCATGCTTACAGACTGAGAAGGCCCAGGTGAAAGAGTGGGGAACCAAACCCAAATGCATTTCAAAGGTGCAGCTCCCTTAACAGAAACTACTGCTTTGCAGCAAGGAGTTAAGAGTACTTATTGAAAATCCAGAAGCCTTCTAGCAGAGCTTGGGTGCAGAATTAGAATGAGAATCTAGCAGACCTTGATTAAAAATGGAGGAATTCGTAATGCCTCAATATATTTGGTTCCATTTGAGTTTGTTTTCCTTACCACACCAATGATGTTTACACTGAAAATTGTTGTTTTGTGTCTCCTTTTTGAGAAGGATTGGACCAGGGTAGATTTAGAGGAAAGACCTTACAGATGGAATGCTAAGTCATGAGCGATGACAAGGGGGAAAAGAGGGAGGCACTTCCCAATAGATAAGACAAAATTGATGGCAGCTGGAGCTTAGAGCTCCCTGGATGCTAGATATTTCTCAGTGATTTCTGGTATTGGACCCCCAATATAATGCATACACAACTAGATTCCAGGGAATTATGAACAGAGCTTTAAATGCAGCGTGGGATGGCACAGCTAGATCAAAGCTTTTGGAAATTTCTTGTTTCTTGGCTTGATTTTGTTTGGATGTCTTTAATTTTCCTTATATCGGGAGGCAAAAAGGTTATTTTTGTGGCTTAATATTGCTAAAACATGGAATATTTTTAAGGATTTTGGGCATATTTGGAATGTCATTGCAGTTCAGAGTTGTTCTCTGAGTTGCAGAGTTACTCTTATCTGAGACTTAATAATATTTAATGAAATATTTCTGCAGGGTGGTGGTGGCACACATTCTTAATCAAAGCACACTGGAGGCAAAGACAGGCTGATTTCTGAATTCTAGACCAGCCTGGTCTAAACAGTGAAGTCTGGGCAGGACCTCTGCTGATTAGATGAGACTGCTTGCTAAAGAGAGTCTTGAATTCAAAATGAAACTTTTTTTTTTTCCTTAAAGGTACTACATATGTTTTTGCTTAGTAATAAATAATAATGTCCTTACTGATCTAATGGATAAACAGACATAATCTTAAATTTACATAAAGACAAAGTGGTAATACGTTATTCTCCTTAGGTTTAGGGCTTCCATGGAAGAACTGGTGCCAAGATGCATTTTGCCTTAAAAGAGATATATTCTGTTAGTCAGTGTAAGGACACAGAGTTAGACTGGGAGAGGAACATGCAAGCTCAATGCCTCCCACCATCAACAGTAAACAAAAGCTAACATAAAATAGCTTATCATGTTACTCTAAGCCAATCTCCTCAAGAATGGGGCTCCCAAGGGGGAATTGGAACTCAGACTAATACAAAATGTTTTTTTAAATATTATTATTTAGTAAAGGTAATTCAATTAATTAAACTCATACCTTGTCCCCAAAACTTGGGAGACAAGGAAAAAACAAGTTCCTTGTGAGTTTGAGGCCAATCTATTCTACAGAGCTCTGCAGAGCAAATCAAGCAGAGAAATACCGTCTCAAGAAGGATAGATATCCACATAGAAATTAAACCTCCAAGGAAAGGAGAAAAGGAAAAAAAGAAATATATAAATGTTTGTCTTTGATCCCAAAATGTGGGAGACAAAGGCAGAGACAGGTTCCTTGTGAGTTTGAGGCCAACCTAATCTACAAACAGGTAGGGTTAGGGTTAGGTTTAGGGTTACGGTTAGGGTTAGGGTTAGGGTTGCTATTGCAATCTCTTTAGGAGTCTGGATAATACAGGTTAATGGCTTCCCAGTCAAGCTCCTGGTCTTATCAAATACTACTCTTAATTTATCACAAAAATATGCTTTCTAGGTTAAACAAGTAGTAAATGGTTAAAAATATAAAGTTTGCTCGTTCAGTCAAAAATTATATACATAGATACATAGATAGATAGATAGATGATAGATAGATAGATAGATAGATAGATAGATGATAGATAAATAGATATATTTACAAATAAATCAATAGATATCTTCAAAACACTCAGAAGGGTATAGAAAATGACATTTAAGGATGTTTTATTATTTTAAAAATTCTTATTGTAGAGACAGTCAGCTAGTTACAGCTCCAGTTTGACTTAGAAGGAGACAATGAGTATCAAAATATCTTCATCAGGAGTTAATTCCTACAGGGCACAAATGCCCCTCCTCTCTGAACACTATACACAATCCAAAGTTGGACCAGAGCTTAAATGCAGGTCAGTCAACAGTCTGATTCTGCAGAGACAGAATGGGAAAATCTTTCTTATTTCCTGCTACACAATTAGTCTGTGAGATATGCTTGGCAAGAAGGGTCAAGATGATATTTGAACAGTATTGAGAGATATTTGGAATGTTCAGAAGGCAAACTGTCATTTTTCCTTTTTGGAAGCTTCTTGCCTGCACTTCCTACTCACTCAGTTAAATTTATTTTTTTTTTGTAAGTCTTTAGTGGTGTTGAAGACATAAGAGATATAAAATTTTAATTGAACATAACTTGTTTAAGAATTTTTTTATTTTTTATTTTTTTCTTTATTTTTTATTTCTTCAAGTTACATCTCAATGGCAATCCCCTCCCTACTCCTCCCTCCATTACCACTCTCCCACCCTCAACCCCCCATCCTCTTCCCTTTTTTTTTAAGTTTAAGGTATATCTTATTTCCCCCAACAGCTCCCCCTTTCAGTCCAACAAATGGCTTTTTCTCTTATAATAATAGATACAATATAAAACAACAGAGATAATTAGGCCACAGTTATGAGGGTTATATGGCTTAGCGTACATTCCCGATGTCCAGTCCATATGTATTTGGCACCTGACTTTAAAACTTTCTACTATCTAACCATCTCCATGAGTTTAAAGTTCTATATCTAACTCAACATTCATACTAACTTGCAACACAATTTTAAAAGAATCTTCCTAGATCTATAACACTCTCTTGACTCTGAAACAATTCAAAATTTAATTATGAGACTCTAGTTATCTATTCTTCAACCACCTCAGAGATCTGAGAGGGATAAATATATTTGATTTTATAGGAAGTACAGGGTCTGCAGCTTCCAAAACTAAGAAATTTAAAAGTATATTTTTAAAAATTTATTTATTTATTGTTTCAGGTTACATCTCCATCATAGTGTCCTCTTTCCACCCTTCCCAGTCCCACCCACCCACCCTCTAGCCTCTAACCCTTCCATTTAAACTCCTCTGGAGTGGAGTGTACCTCCATAACAGACCCCTGCCCCAGTTCAGCAGTCATATGAGGGCCAAGAGCCTCTTCATACACTGGAGGCCTACAAGGCAGTACCACCAGGGAAAAGTGTCTCATTGACAGGGAGAGAAAACAAACAAACAAACAAAAAAAGTCTATGTCCATGTTCCCTTTCATACATTGGGTGTAGTATAGATATCCTGTACTATATAACTAAAATCCAACTATAAGTGAATAGATGCTATGTGCATCTTTCTCAGTCTGGGTTAGCTCACTAAGAATGAGCTTTTCTAGTTCCATCCACTTGGCTGCAAATTGCATAATTTCCTTGTTTCTGATAGCTGAGTAGTATTCCATTGAGTAGATGTAACTTAGTTTTTCATTCCAGTCTTCAGTTGAGGGACATCTGGGTTGTTTCCAGTTGCTAGATATTACAAATAAGGCTGCTATGAACATAGATGAGGAAACTTCCTTGTGATTTGGTGAGGAGTCATTTGGGTGTATACCCAGAAGTGATATGGCTGGGTCCCGAGGCAGAGCTATTCCAAATTTCTAAGATATCGCCAGACTGACCTCCATAGTGGTTGCACAAGCCTGCACTCCCACCAGCAATGGAGGAGTTTTCCCCTTTCTCCACACCCTCGCCAGCATGTGCTGTCATTTGAGCTTTTGATCTTAGCCATTCTGGCAGGTGTGAGATGGAATCTCAGAGTCATCTTGAGTTGAATTTCTCTGATGATTAAGGATGTTGAGCATTTCTTCGAGTGTCTCTCAGACATTAGGGATTCCTCCTTTGTGAATTCTCTATTTAGTTCCGTCCCC
>CAJQZJ010015385.1:3561857-3696957 GCA_907164525.1 Lophiomys imhausi
TGTGTGTGTGTGTGTGTGTGTGTGTGTGTGTGTGTTTCTCTTCTTGATTTTGCTGCAGGGGAGTTATATATTTCCTGTGTTTGCTTGGATGTAGTTCATCTCCTTACATTGGAGTTTTCCTTCTTGCATCTTTTGTAGGGCTGGATTTATGTCAAGCTGTTGTTTAAATTTGTTTTTTTTTTCCATGGAATATCTTGTTTTCTCCATCAATGGAGATTGAAAATTTTGTTGGGTATAGTATTCTTGGCTGGCATTTGTGATCTTTTACAGAGTACATGACCTCTATCCAGGTCCTTCTGGATTTTAAAGTTTCTGTTGAGAAGTCTGATATAATTCAATTAGGTCTGCCTTTATGTTACTTGATCCATATCTCCTGCAGCTATTAATATTCTTTATTTGTTCTGTACATTTAAGGTGTTACTTATTATGTGGAAAGGGGATTTTCTTTTTTGATCCAGTTTATTTGGTCTTCTGTAAGCTTCTTGTATGTCTATAGCCATCTCTTTCTTTAGGTTAGAGAAGTTTGCTTCTTTTTTATTTTGTTGAACATATTTTCTGAGCATTTGATCTGGGAATCTTCTACTCCTATTCCTGAATTCTTATGTTTGTTATTTTCATAGTGTCCCAAAATTCCTGAATGTTTTGTGTTATATTCTTTTTAGATTTAACATTTTCTTTGACCGATGTATTAATTTCTTCTAGCATATCTTCTATGCTTGAGATTCTCTCTCCCATCTCTTGTATTCTGTTGGTGGTGCTAGTATCTATAGTTCCTGTTCTCTTTCCTAGGTTGTCTTTCAATTTCCAGGAATGTCTCATATTGTGAGTTCTTTATTGCTTCTAGATCGGTTTTTATGCCTTGTAGTTTCATTTATTCCATTATCCTGTTTGATTTTATTTTTCCATATTTATTTAATTTCTTTAAGGTATTTATTCGCTTCCTCCACCTGTTTGACTGTATTGTACTACATTGCTTTGAGAAATTTATTTTCTGTTTTTAAGACCTTTATCATTTTCATAATATCAATTTAAGATCATTTTCTTGTGCTTCAGGTGTGACAGGATATCCAGGGTTGCTGCTATAGGATGGTGGGGTTCTGGTGGTGCCATATGGCTCTGATTTTGCTGCTTGTATTTTTATGCTATCCTCTAGCCATCTGGTTGCCCCTAGTGTTGGCTGTTGTTTCTGCTGCACAATGGACCTCTTGGTACGGGGATAGGGCACTTGGCCAGTGACTAGATATTCTTGGCCTTCCTCAGGATGGTGGTGTGGGCTAGGTGGTAGATCCCAGGGAACAGCTTGTGCATGATCTTGTAGTCTGGCAGGTCTCGTGGGGATGGTGGGTAGATCCCTGTGAAGACTGGAACTCAGGAAGTCAGGTAGAGCCGCTGACCAGAGGCTTGTACCATGGGCTACAATCTTGTGTTGCTTGGACTCAGGAGATTTTTTCAAGATGGAGGGTAGAGCTGGTAGGCATAAGTGTCATTGTTCCTGGAGTCTGAGTGCCGGTTCTGGGAGGTGCCTGTTTCCAGCATTCACTGGGGAAATACAGACAGAGTTTGCAATTTGCAGTTAGCAGTGTGTTCTCATGATAACTTTTTAGTGACTGAGTTTAACCTGCTGAAACTCAGATACTGTGCTTGCTGTTCCCTGCCATATTGGAATCTCTCAAACATTTTTTAATACAAGTTTATTTACTTGCTTTACATCCTGATCATAACCCTGTTCCTCCCCTCCCCCTGATCCCACCCTCTTAACCTATTTCCCTAATGCCCTCTCTCCTTCTCCTCAAATCAGAGAACCCATGCATCCAATCCTAGCACACTAAGTCACATCAGGATGACTGAATGCATCCTCTTCTATTGAGAACAGGCATAGCAGCCCCATTAGAGGGAAGTGATCAAAAAACAAACATCAGATTTCAGGTCAGAGACAGCTCCTACTCCACTTGCTAGGTGACCCACATGATGACCAAGTTGTCCATCTGTTTATATATGTGTAGGAGGCTTAGGAAAGCCTTGAACTCATTGGCACAGGAGACAAGTGACTGAATAGAACACCAATAGCTCAGGTTCTAAGGTCAATAATTAATATATGGGGCACCATGAAACTGAAATTTTTGCAAGGCAATGGACAATATCAAGAGAACAAAACAGCAGTCTGCAGATTGGGAAAAGATCTTCACCAACCCTGTATCTGATAGAGGGCTAATATTCAAAATATATAAAGAACTCAAGAAAGTAAACACCAACGAACCAAATAATCCAATTAAAAAAAACAGGTTACAGAGCTAAGCTGAGAATTACCAACAGATGAATCTCTAATGGCCAGGAAGCACTTAAAGAGATGCTTAACATCTTTAATGATTAGGGAAATACAAATCAAAACTACTCTGAGATTCAATCTTAGAACCCTCAGAGTGGCTAAGATAAAAAACTCAAGTGACTGCACATGCTGGTGAGGTAGTGGAAAAGGGGAAGGAACACTCCTCCATTGCAGGTAGAAATGCAAACGTATAAAACCACTTTGGAAATTAATCTAGAACTTTCTAAGAAAAAAATGGTAATAGTTCTTCCTTAAGACCTTACTATACCAGTTATTGGCATACCCAAAAGATGCTCCATGTTAATCTACCTGGGTTTACATATGTCTTGGACTTGTGGATCAATTATTATTAATGAAAATTTATCAAATTAGTTGATTTTTTTTCAATTTACAAACGAACATTTAATTAAGTTTACAGTTTCAGAAGTTTGGAGTCCATGATGGTAGAGCAAAGGCATGGTGGCAGGAATAGCTGAGAGTTCATGTCTTGTAGGAGGCCACAAGCAGGAGGCAAAGAAAGACACATTACAAATGTCAAGGATGTTTTGAAATTCAAAGCCCATCCCTAATGACATATCTTCTCCCAAAAGGCCATGCCTCCTAATCCTCCCCAATCAATTCCAGCAACTGGGGACCAAGATTCAAATATATGAGCCTATGGAGGCCATTCTCATTTTGAAGTGACCAAAGTAATACCATCTTTTCACGATCTTACTCTGACTCCATTTTCTGTCAGCTCAGGTGGTTTTCAGTCCTAAACACCCTGAATGGTCACATCCATCTTGGTAACACATTTAGGACTTTCCATTACCCTTATGTTGATTAATGAAAAATTTCTCAGATGTTTTAGAAGATTATAAAATATTACATGTACTTTTGTTTTCATCTTAGGCAAATGCATTTTCAATTTCTCTTCTGTCTAATTTATCTTTAGACAAGATACAATTTCTTTAGGTTTTAAAAATGTTTGTATTATGTGTAGGTATGGTCCTTGTAGTTCAAATGTCTCCAATGCTTTTAGAAGGAAGTGGTGTTGGATTTTGTCAAATGTTTTTTTTTTTTTGTCATCTAGTGAGGTGATCATGTGTTTTTTTCTTTCAGTTTGTTTATATGGTGGATATATTAATAGATTTTCTTATGTTGAACCATCCCTACATCCCTGGGATGAAGCCTACCTGACCATTGTGAATGACATTTTTTTATGTGTTCTTGGATTCATCTTCAAGTATTTTATTGAGTATTTTTGCATCTATGTTAATTTTCTCTTGACATCTATCTTTCTCGTAAATTTTCCTTGTAGTTTTAGATATAATGCGTTGCTGTCCTATGCAGATCAGGCCAGGACCAAAAGAAATATACCTGAAAAATGAAAAACTATTTTTTACTGTACAATTATATTATAAAAAACATGAAGCAGAAAAATAAAAGATACCTTAAAAGAGGGAGAACCAGTTAGTATTATCATAGCTTTTAAAATAAAATAATAAATTATAATGTATTTAAAATGAAATAGAGTCACAGTTAAGCATGTGTGTAAACAAGATAGCATTGCCTTTAGTCTTAAAAGTGTCCCAAAAGTGCTGTTTCCTTGGAAACCACAAGTTATGTTTATTAGGAAAATCTGTGTCTTGAAATTCTTCATGCAAACTCTGTTCTAGGGTTGTGAATTGAATTGGTTATGGTAACAAAGTAAGTTAAATTTCCCTGCAAATAATAGAGCTAAATTTTAGTTATGTGATTTCAAGCAACAAATTTTGATAAGCCCAGTCTTTAGAAAAGAATTTGTTATAATTAAGAAAGTAGTATTGTTCCAAAATAGAGGTGGGCATGTTAATAATTATAGTTGATCTTTCCCTGGAGAAATGAAATGTTGCCTTTTGTTCTCTTTGCAACTGATTTCCTCACTCTGAATTAGTGAACATACTTAGATTTGTTAATGGAATAAATATTTATTCTCATTCATATATGAGTAAATGTTACATTTTAGATATTGTACTTTCTTTTAAAATGTACTGATTGATAATTTCATAAAATAAATGATTATGCTTTGAAAAGAAATTCACTCCTGTTTCCTTTTCTCCCTTGCCTTTTCTATGCCCCCACTTTTTCTCTCATATTTTCATGTACTCCTTTATTTTTTTAAAACTGATACTTGTTTATTGACATGACAGTGTTACATATATCAGACTATTCATTCATCTCATGCAGTGAAACATCCAGGAAATATTAAAGTGTTGTCCTTTTGAAAATATCTTCTCTGCTCACCCTTCCATACAATAAAGGGACAGGGCATTTGCCAACAGAAAAATAACCTCTACCACAGTGAATTGATATCTCCCTATATAAAATTTTCAATGAAAAGCTAGGGTTGCATATGGAACGTCTTTCTTCTTTTTCATTTTTTTTGAATAAATTTATTTATTTATTGTTCAGGTTACATTTCCATCATAGTGTCCTCTTTCCATGCTTCTCAGTACTGCCCTCCCACCCTCTACCTCCAATTCTTCCATCCCATTCCTCTGGAGTGGAGTGTCCCTACATAACAGTCACCCACCCCAGTTCAGCAGTTATCTGAGGGCTAAGAGCCTCCTCATACCCTGGGGGCCCACAAGGCAGTACCACAAGGGAAAAGTGTCTCATTGACAGGGAAAAAAAAATCCATGTTCCTGTTCCCTTTTGTGCATTGGTTGTAGTATAGACATCCTGTACTATATAGCTAAAATCCGACTATAAGTGAATAGATGACATGTACATCCTTCTGAGTCTAGGTTAGCTCACTCAGGATGAGCTCTCTAGTTCCATCCATTAGGCTGAAAATTGCATAATTTCATTCTTTCTGATAGCTGAGTAATATTCCATTGTGTAGATGTACCACAGTTTTTTAATCCATTCTTCGGTTGAAGGACATCTGGGTTGTTTCCAGTTTCTAGCTATTACAAATAAGTCTGCTGTGAACATAAATGAGGAAACTTCATTATGATTTGGTGAGGAGTCATTTGGATGTATACCCAGAAGTGATATGGCTGGGTCTGAGGCAGAGCTATTCCAAGGTTTCTAAGATATCGCCAGACTGACCTCCATAGTGGTTGCACAAGCCTGCACTCCCACCAGCAATGGAGGAGGGTTCCCCTTTCTCTATACCCTCACCAGCATGTGCTGTCATTTGAGCTTTTGATCTTAGCCATTCTGACAGGTATGAGATGGAATCTTAGAATTGCCTTGAGTTGCATTTCTCTGATGATTAAGAATGTTGAGCATTTCTTCAAGTGTCTCTCAGCCATTAGGAATTCCTCCTTTGTGAATTCTCTGTTTAGCTCTTTTTCCAATTTTTAAATTGGATTATTTGGTTTCTTAGCATTTAGTTTTTTAAGTTCTTTGTAAATTTTGGATATTAGCCCTCTGTCAGATGTGGGGTTGGTGAAGATTTTTTCTCAATCCTTAGACTGCCATTTTGTTCAAATGACAGTGTCTTCTGCCTTATAGAAACTTTTCATTTTCATGAGGTACCATTTATTGATTGTTGGTATTAGATCGAGAGCTGTTAGTGATCTCTTCAAGAAGTTTTCAGCTGTGCCAATGATTTTGAGGGTTTTTCCCACTTTCTCTTCTAGTAGATTTAGTGTGTTTGGCCTTATGTTAAGGTCTTCGATCCACTTGGACTTAGGTTTTGTACAAGGTGATAAGTATGGGTCTAATTTCATTCTTTTACAGGTGGACATCTAGTTGGACCAGCACCATTTGCTGAAGATGCTGTCCTTTTTCCATTGTGCGGTTTTGGCTTCTTTGTCAAAAATTAGGTGATCATAGGTGTGTGGGTTCATTTCTGGGTCTTCAATTTGATTCTATTGATCCACTGGTCTGTTTCTATACCAGTACCATGCTGTTTTTATTACTATTGCTCTGTAGTACAGCTTGAAATCTGGGATGTTGATACCTCCAGATGTTTTATTATTGTACAGGATTGATTTAGCTATCCTGGTTTTTTTTTTTGTTTTTGTTTTTGTTTTTTGCTGTTGTTGTTCCATATGAAATTGAGAATAGCTTTTTCCAGCTCTATAAAGAATTATGCAAGTAGGCTTCATCCTAGGAATGCAGGGATGGTTCAACATATGAATATCCATCAATGAAATTCACCATATAAATAAGATAAAAGAAAAAAAAAACACATGATTATCTCGCTAGATGCATAAAAAGCATTTGACAAAATCCAGCACCCCTTCATCCTAAAAGTTCTGGAGAAAAAGGGCATACAAGGACCATATCTAGAAATAATGAAGGCAATATACAACAAGCCAGTAGAAAACATCAAATTAAATGGAGAGAAACTTGAAGCATTTCCTCTAAACTCAGGGACAAGACAAGGATGTCCACTTTGGCCATATCTCTTCAATATAGTACTTGAAGTCCTTGCTAGAGCAATAAGACAACTAAAGGAGGTCAAGGGGATACAAATTGGAAACAAAGAAGTCAAATTATCCCTATTTGCAGATGATATGATAGTATACACAAGTAACCCCAAAAATTCTACCAGAGAACTCTTACAGCTGATAAACACCTTCAGCAAGGTGGCTGGATGCAAAATTAATAAAAAAAATCAGAATCTCTTGTTTATACAACAAATAAATAGGCTGAGAAAGAAATAAGGGAAACAACTCCCTTTACAATAGCCACAAATAATATAGAATACCTGGGGTATCCCTAACCAAGCAAGCAAAGGACCTGTACAACAAGAACTTCAAGTCCTGAAAGAAAGAAATTGAAGAGGCCATCATAATATGGAAAGATCTCCCATGCTCATGGATAGGTAGGATCAACATAATAAAAACGGCCATGCTACCAAAAGTAATATACTGATTCAATGCAATTCCTATCTTTCTTCTTTTTGAAGGTTCACTTATTTATTCAGATTACATCCTGTCCTCCCTCCCTCCCTCTGGGAGCCACTCTTTAAATCTACTGAGTTGACTTCCTGCTGTGGGTATGTGAATGCCTTTAGGACCACCCATTGCAACATGGGCAGTTTAGAGAGCAGCATCTGAATTAAAATGTCTTTACTGCTTGCAGGCCCCAGTTGAATAAAATAAAGGTGGGAATTCATGAGTTCTTCCCCATGTGTGCTGGCATTTTGGTTTGTTTCATCTTCTGCAGTCTTGTGAATGTAGTCAGAGCTGGTGTGAGTTCATGTATACAATGTCTCTGCTATGCCAAAAACACTTTCACAACAGTAGTTCAGTATATCTGGCTCTTACAATATTTTTGTCAACTCTGTCCTTGACTTGATGTTCCTGAGCCTTAAGAGAAAGGGACATGATACTGCATTTGTGGCTGAGCTTTTCATGGTTTCTTATTCTCTGCCCAGTAACTAGCTGTACATCTCTATATTATTCTGCATTACCGAAAGGAGTTTCACTGATGAGGACTGAGAAGGGTGCTAACCTATGGGTATAACAATATTCATAGTTTAAGGAGCAGTTTAATATTATGCCCATTAAATAGAATAATAATAGTAGGTTTTCCCCTAATGTTCCCAACCTTTCAAGCCACAGGTTTATTACCAGTTAACCAATTATGAGTTCCATCTTTGAGTGTGTGCCATGAGTGTAAACAGAAACAGATTGAGGTGAAAACAAATCCAAACTTCTCCTATAACAGTGACAATATTATGTCATGTCAGACATTGTATACATTATGGTACTTTCCAGAGGTCCCAGCTGTATAAGACTATTGAGGACCTTTTCCACTTAGTATTGTACTTAGCACATCATGCATTATGAAAGACAGTGAATATGGAAGAAACTTCCAGGTCTATAAGTGTTGGATTCCCACATGACCTAAGGGTTTAGGTACATAGTACCTTCAGCAGTAATATCTTACATTCAGCTAATCATGGTCTTAATAATTCTCCCAGTTAAGAGAATTAATATGCATTATAGATGACATTACAGAGTTTATTTAATAAAACCAGCAAATAAAATTAAATGCAGAAGAATCAAGCTGAATCATTTATTTGTTATAAATAATTTAGAAAATAGACAAAAATGTAATTGGTCTATAAATTTTCCACTCACTTTATCATCTGTAATATAAATAAAAAGAAGTACCCTTATATTAAAATTCTATATTTGAACCCACTTCTCTGTTTTTATCAATACTGCAATCAGTAGTTTTAAAAATATCTAATTAGAAGGTGTAAATCAATATCCAGTAATTTAACATAAATACTAAACAATCATTAGAAAAGTGAAAGTAACTATACTATCTTCTTGATGTGTTATAAAAGTGACATCTATTTTTAGATTGTTGTTACTCTAAGTTAATACGATGGAAACAGAATGAAAGGTAGAAATAGAAACCATGAACAAACATAGAGGTTAATATGACAAAGGCAGAGTATATGGATAACAGCTTATGCTAGTCATGCCTGTATATTTTTAACCTAGTGCTTGAGAATAATGGAAATCCAAAGTTATTGCTTCAAATACTCAAAAGAGAAAATTTTACTTCTTTCAAGGCAAATATATAGAATGAATAACAACACTAATCTCTTTTCCTCAAACTCAACTCACTTATCAATTTATGGATATATTTGCTTAAGAACTTTGCTCCACAATTAATTTCTTTTGAGGTAATTTCACTGAGAAAGGAAATTTTATCAACGAATGATTTTATACTATTTAAAGAAATAGTATGAATTTAAGATTTTGAGGTTGGGCTTACTTATATTCTTCCTATTATTGAACTGTTGACAGTTTTATGGTGTGTGTGTGCATGTGTGTGTGAGTGTGTGCGTGTCTGTGTCTGTGTCATGGATAGATATCTGCACATGTTGTACACAAGCATGATTTCATGGAAAGGCCAGAGGTTGACACTGGTCTCCTTCCTCTATCATTGTCTGCTTTACTTTTTCACTGTTAGATCATTTTTGGTAGATTAGTTAATCAACAAGCTCGAACATCCACTTGTGTTTATTGCTTTCCACTTTGGTGTTATAAAAATGTGCAGCCATGCCCTTATTGACATGTGGGTGCTGGAGACCAGAACTCTGATCTTTGGGAACTTACAGCAGGCATGTTACTCAGACATCCCCCATTTCTCAAAGTTATGTTTTAATTGCTAATGCAGTTTTTGTTTCTGAGTAGTATATATCTAAATGTTAAAAATTTATTATTAGTACATTTATGTTTCCTCTTTTCCAGGCAAACAAAATAAATATGCATTCTCCACAAACAACTCTAAGTGTCTTTTAATAAATAGTTGAATATTAGTAGTGCTTCTGGAAGTTCATTGAGTATACAACATGACAGTCAATTGTAGCATCAGAATTTTGATGATTTATAGTTTCTCATGTCACTGCAAGTGTATCTTTACACTTTACCTCCTATGACTTTCAGCAAACATCCTTTAGATTTAGAAAACTTTCAAGATCACACATTGTAACAGATTATTCTTAGATTATCTGAGTGTTTATATTTATATTAGCTTAATTCAGGTAACATGGAGAAAATTGTTTGATGGAATATATTCTTTGTATGTATTCTTTCTAATATTAATTTCATCATGTGTAAATACATATGTTCCTGGTATGCATGATAATAGCTATTTCTTGTTTACTAGCTGTGTACTCGTTGCTTTACCTATTTACTTTTCTATTTACTCTCAGTTCACACTTGTATATCTGAGTCCAACTCAGCATGACATAATGTATAGCTGCTTTCTATGCTACTTATCTCCTTTACCAACAGTGAAAATCTGATGCCCTAACTTTATAATATCTACTCATTTGACAAGTGTCAGGGTTTATATTGATTGCTAAGTGGACGTAATTTAGACTCATCTAGGCATGAAGTTTCGGAAATACATGAAGTGATAAGAACTGCATTTACTATGTGTATCACATTCCAGAGTCTGTGGTCCGGGATGAAATGATCACAAGAAAGCAAACTGAACACTAATCCTCCACAGTCCCAGCTCCCTCAGTGTGGATGGGATGCCATTGACTGTTCTCACTTTTCTTGTTGTAACCTAGAATAAATCTGTCCTTTCTTGAACTGATTCTTGTAAAGTGTTTGGTCACAGCTAAAATGAATGAATGAATGAATGAATATATAAATAAACCTAAAGCAATAAATGTTAGCAAAAAGTATGAAGGTATTCTGGAACTCCTGAACTGTGCCTCTTTTGGAGAAAAATATAAAATAGGAGTGATTTTAGCTTATACTTATTTTATGGAATGAGTTCATACTGTTATTGTGTGAACCTGTAACAAAGTTGAAATAAACATACATTTAACTTCTCTTGATTGTACAGTATTGTCTTTTCCAAAATTGTTAGTTTTATTATTTTTATTTGTAAATAAATTAATAGATATTATTATTCAAATAGTTAGAAAATTCAAACTAATCAAAATTATTTCATTCTGTCTCTTAACTATCCATATCCATAGATGCTGTGCATGCTGTCTAGATGCTCATTGATTTTTTTAA
This sequence comes from Lophiomys imhausi, assembly GCA_907164525.1. Taxonomy (NCBI): domain Eukaryota; kingdom Metazoa; phylum Chordata; class Mammalia; order Rodentia; family Muridae; genus Lophiomys; species Lophiomys imhausi. The sequence goes on from CAJQZJ010015385.1 coordinate 3,572,667, forward strand.
TTTATTTCACTTAGTTCTTTACCTTGAATTATCTATGCTTAGGGAGGATATTAGTAGTATCTAAGCCTCACCTCAACTTTGTTGATATAGGGATGCAAAACAAATTAGCAAATCAGTACGTATGCAGACTAACATTCATAGAGTAATCTAGTGTCAAATTGTGAAACCCACAAATTTTAAAATGAACAATATATTATTGTTTGTTTTTTAACTTCTTAAGCAATAAAAATTTTATTCAACCTTAGTTCAATATTGCTATTTTTGAAACTAAGACTGTATGTCCAGATAGGTTCATCTCATTTTGTCATTATTGTTTTGGAAATCATAGTTTTCTTAACTTGAAAAATCAAATTTATAAGCCTATTTCATGTAGCAAAACTAAAAATAGCTCCCCTTCTCAAGTGTAACTGCACTACTTGTGTTCCTTTAATTCAGTTCCTTACTAAATCAATTTTGATGTTATTCTTTATACAATCAATTTCTTTCATTCCAGTGTTTGAAGGTCAAAATGTTCACAGTTGTACATTTTCTGAATATCTCTGAAATTTTAAATAGAAGTTACATGTAGTTATTATCTGTGGCAGAGTAGCAATTACATTGAAAAAAATTCCACTATTGAAAATTAAATTACACCAACTGAAATCTATGAGATTTTAGTCTTTTAAACTACTTACTTAATCTACATAAAATTAAGTTGTATTTTCCTCATAGCTTTGGTATATTTTCATTTGTTTATATTTTTCTGGTTTCATGTTTTTAGGTACAAAGTTCTAAAATAAAAGATTTTCATTTGTTTCATATATATAAAGAGATTTGTTAAGATTTGTAGTGTTAATGAATTTCAAATAGATGTTAGATTGATGATATACCTAAAAGAAAAAGGAAAAGAAAAGAAAAAGGAAAAGAAATTTTTTTACTATGAATCTCAGCTTCCTGGAAAGGAAGATAAAAAATTTGAAATACATAGTCATTGACTAAAGCATAGTACACAAGAACATCCTATGAAGTATGTTTCTAACATATTTCTCTGGCTTTCTCTAATAGGCCGTTGAAACGTGTGCAGATTCCAAGGGCAAGTTAAATGAAAGAGAGGCTTACTTACTCTTTTTCAATAGTATGTATGCATGACTTAGGGATTGATCTGAATAGTGCAGCAGAAAATGAAGAAAGGATAGACAAACATACCGAAAATCTGGCTGAGCTGTGTACTCTGAGATAGAGTTACCAGCAGCACACTGGTAACCTAGCACATTTGTTACATACAATATTAAAGAAGAGGGGTCAGGTTATCTAATGACAGTAGTAACATTTTTAGGAAAGCAGTCTGAGGTTGCAGTCATGTAGGAGGATGAACCATGGTTGGTTGTTTCTTCATACAGTGTCAACTTTAGTACTCTGACCAGGGAAGGGCTTTCCCATTCCTCTGAGCCTGATCCAGGGAAGGCCTCGCTATTCCCATGGATCTGAGTCATTTGGGTTCTTAACAGGGCCATAATCATTCAATAGTTCACATTGACTAAAGAACTTATTATCTTTACATTATGTAGTGAGCTGATTTTAAGAGCAAAGAGAAAACTAGAGTGTATACATTAATAAAAATAAGATATGATAGAACTTTATATGAAGCAATTGTTAAATGATTTCATCATTGTTTGATGTATAAACTTTTAATAAGTATTCCAAGAATTCCCTATTCTTATCATTTATGGCATTTAATATATGATTATGACATTATTACTATTATTATTATTATTTCTTGCATGTCCGGTTAAAAGAAAATTACATTTTTCCAAATTCTAAATGATAAAAGAACAAATGGCTACATGTGTTGCCCAGTAGCATGCCAAAATGCATGCTGGCCTCCAGATTCCCTCTGTATCACATACTCCTATTGAACATGTCGAAGGCCATGATAGCAATCTAGTTTATCTCACCCTCTCCCTTACTCTACCTACCTTATAGAATGTTCTCTGAAACTTATTCAGCATGTACATACCTGTGCTATTACAGTTATACTCACCCTATCCACTCTGCCCTCCCATATTCTCTCTCTGTCTCGCTCTCCCCCCCCTTGCTTCCATCATTCCCTACCTCCCCTTCTCCACCCCCCACCCTTTTCTGTTTTGTTCTGTTTCTGCTTCTCTAAGGTCAAGTCTACTAGTCATGTTCAGACTGCTTATTTCTCTCTCTGCTCTAAACTCTTCGTGATGGCTCTAGATTTTGTATCTTTCCTATCTACAGCAAAACTCTTCCCCTTAACCATACCATGGCATTGTCATGTTATCAGTTTATGCACTGAGGAATTAAGACAGGCAATTATTACTTAGCCTAGGATAACCTTGAGCCTCAAGGTTTGTATGCTGACAAATGTATCTCCATGCTCACAACCTAACTTTTCTCATCCCCTACTTACCTATGAACCTCAAGGTATCTTCAAATACAGTGGGGCCCAGCCTCCAGATTTCAGAGGTAGAAACTCTGTCCTAGCATCAGCCTGGGTCAAAACTCTTTTTTTTTTAATGTTTATTTATTATTTCAAGTTACATCTCCATCACAGCTGCCTCTATCCACTGCTCCCAGTCCCAGCCTCTCACCCTTTCCTCCCCCTTTCACACTTATCCTACTCCTCTGGTGTGAATAGTCCCCACATATCAGCCCCCCTCATTCCATCACTCATATGAGGGCTAAGACCTTCCTCTTGCACTGGGGACCTACATGGCTACTCCATGAGGGCAAAGTTTATTACTTGTTAGTGGGCAACAAAAGTTTCTAAGACCTGAGAATAGAAATAGAAATAATAAGGAAAATAAAAACTGCAGGAATCATAGGAATAAAAATTGACAAACAATGGGAATCCTAACACAGTGGTGGGTTGGGGGGAGGGGGAGGGAGGGAACTGTTTGTGATACTTTTATCTGTTATGGAGATCCTTGTCCTCCTTCTGGGTTGCCTAGTCTTATCTTAATATACGGGGAGATGCCTAGTCTTATTGCAAATTGATGTGCCATGCTAGGTTGATATCCCTGGGAGGCCTGTCTTTTTCTGAGGGGAAAAGGAAGAGGAGCTGATGGGGAGGGAGGAGGTGCTAGAGCACAGACAGAAGGAGATGAAGGAGGGGAAATTGCAGTCAGGATGTAATATCTAAGAGAATAAATTAATAAATTTTTAAAAAAAATATGAATGAGAACAGGAACTACTGAGGCAATCTCACCAACCGAATACAACAGATGGAAGAGAGAATCTCAGGCATTGTACATAGGGTAGAAGAAATAGATACATTGATCAAAGAAAATATTAAATCTAAAAAATTCCTGACACAAACAACCAGGAAATCTGAGACATTATGAAAATACCAAAGGTAATAATAATAGGGATAGAAATAGGAGACAAATAACAGGTCAAAGGCCCAGAAAATGTCATCAATAAAATCAAAGAAGAAAATTTCCTTAACCTAAAGAAGGAGATGCTTACAAAGGTACAAGAAGCATACAGAACACTGAGCATACTGGACCGGAAAAGAAAGTCTCCTTGCTAGATATTAATCAAGACACGACACTAAACACAGAGAGAAAAGAAAGAAAATAAGAACTGAATAGGAAAAATACCAAATAACACATAAAGGCATAATAAACACAATAATTTTAGTATTATACCTGACTTCAAAATGGGGACTTTAAAGGCCAGAAAGGGCCTGGACAGATGTGCTGTACACAGGAAGAAAACTAAATTTTCACTTTTAAGTGCCTATAAGTTTGACATAACTTCTAAATCAGGGGTCAAGGTGTGTGTCCACTTATCCTTTCAGCTCTGAGCCTATCTGGTGGAGACCCAAGCAGGTCCTGTGCATGTGGTCAAAGTCTCTGTGAGTTCATATGTACCCCAGACCTATGGGATCTTCAAGGTCTTCTAATTTTTGTCCTCCATTCCCTCTGGATCTTACACTGTTTCTGTATCCTCTACCATAGAGTAGCTTGTGCCCCAAGGGGAGAAATTTGATGAATACACCACTGCTAGGGATAAGTGTTCCAAGGTCTCCTACTTTCCACATAATATTTACCTGTCGGTCTGTATATTTGTTTTAATCTTCTGCAGGAACAAGATTATTTGAACTTGCTTAAGCAAGATACAGATCTAGAAATGTAACAGAATGCCATTAGGAGTTCTTCTATTACTATATTCCCTTAACAGAACATTAGTATTTGTATTTCCCCTAGTGTCATGGCCTATATAGTTTAAGCTTCTTGGACACACAAGCCATGTTTGGTATAGGTTCCGCCACATGGAATGGGCCTTAAATCAAATCAGATATGATTGATTATTCCCACATGATTTGCAGCACCATTGTGCCAGAATATCTTAAAGGCTGGGCACTCTTGTAGATCAAGGAATTCGTAGCTGAGTTTGTGTTTACCTTTCTCCTTTGGTAGCATGCAGAATACCTTCCAATTCTATAATTATTAGTCTGTAGGCTTTGATAGACACTTCTCTGTGTTCAATGAGTTGTGTAGGTGTTATCTTCAGCAATCTGTTCTTAACTTCAATTTGTGGAGGTCTAGTTTTGATAACAGCTATTGAAGGTTTTCATGGGACACCTTAGTAATCAAATAATGTAATTCACTATGCTACTTTAACCTTCATTTGGTGACAAGGGATGTCCAGTTGAGGCTGTCTCCCCATTATTTGATGATTTCATTTGAATTTTCTTCATATATGTACATATTATAGGAAGCTTCTATTGAATTAGGAATCCCATGATCCCTCAAGTGTCCCTTAGTTTTAAGTGTACCTCCCTGTATGCCCTACCTCACCCCAGTATTCCTTTTGGTCCCGATTTGATCCTCCCATTCTAGCCTAGATTGATTTCCATAGTGGATTTACAAGTTTGAAGTGCAACCTGTAATGGATGAGTGTTCCCTTACCTCCGCATTCTCTACGTATGAACTGTCATTTGTTTTAATGATTTTAGTCATTCTGGTTAGTGTAAGATGAAATCCTAAAGTACTTTTGACTTTCATTTCCCAGATGGGTAAAGGTTCTTGAATGTGTCTTTAAATACTTCTTAGAGATTTTCATTTTTTTCTTTTCATATTTCTCAGTTTAGATGTGCATTCCATTTAAATTGTGTTATTTGCTTTCTTGATGTGCATTTTTAAGTTCTTTATATATTTTAGATAATAGCCCTCTATTTGATGTCTAATTGCTAAAAATCTTCATTTTGTAGACTGCTACTTTGTTTTAATGGTGATTTTTTCCAGGCAGAAGCTTTTCAGTTACATGAGGCCTCATTTATTAATTTTTGTCTTAGTGTTTATGCTGTTATTGTACCATAGAACAAAATCAGGGGCTATTCTGAGTATTTTGTCTTTCTATATGGAGCTGAAAATTGTCCTTTCAAGTTCTGTAAAGAATTGTGTTGGGATTTTGATGGGGATTGTATTGAATCTGTAGATTGGTAAAATGATCATTTTTTACTGTGTTAATGCTACCAATCCATGAGCATAGGAGATCTTTCCATCATCTGATATTTTCTTCAATTTCTTTCTTCAATGTCTTAACATGTTTACCATAGAAGTCTGTAGACATTCATTGACCTGTGATGATCTGTGTCTGTGAGGCCTGGGTTCTGAAGCCCTGAAAGAATGGGACAGACTGCAGTCTAATGATCTAGATAATCTTACTTTAATTTCAGTGTACTTCTATATACAAAGGAAACAAAGAAGCAATGACCCAAGGAGAATTGTTTGAGCTCAGAAAAACATGATCATATAATCATGTAAATAAACATCAGTAATTACATAGCAAATATTCACAGAGAAGCCCTTTCCCTGGACTTTCTCAGGACAGACCAATTTAAACACAATTATCTGGCCTGAGCTATAGAGTATATCTGGGAAAACATGAAAGCAAGGCAAAAGGTCATATACAGAGTACACTGACCAGATTGGGTTCTATAGATATGTTCTGACATCCAACAAGAATAAACATGTCTTATAAATTGAACATATATGTTTGTCACAAGAGACATAAAATCACATCTAAGAACAATCCAGTGAATAAAATGCATCATGAGGTATAATAAAGTGCAAAATGAGGTAAAAGGCCCTCTCTGTGCAGCCTTTCTCACAGGACATAAACAATGTCCCCAAGACATTGTTTATCATGCACCATTCTTTTTTCTGTGTTCTGACACAAGTCCTTCATTGTTTGGTTAGAGTTAATAGTATTTGTGCTTTGTTTCTTGATTTCTTTCACTTTGCATGTGTCATTGGTATATAGTAAGTTTATTACTTTTGTACATTAATTTTCTGCCCTGTTAATTTGCTGAAAGTGTTTATTCACTGTAGGAGTTTCCTGTTGGAATGTTTAGGGTCATTTATATATACTCTCATATCATCTGCAAATAAAGATGCTTTGACTTCTTCCTTTCTAATTTATATACCTTGATCTCCTTCAGTTTTCTTTATTGCTCTAGCTAAGACCTATTACATTGATTTGCAGAGATCAGACAAGTTTCTCCTGTCACTGATTTTAATGGGACTGCTTTGAGTTTACCTCTATTTATGTTAATGATATCTGTGGATTTCATGCAATCTGGCTTTATTATGTTGAGAATGCCTATTGCATGCCTTGTCTCTCCTGCACTTTTATTAAGAAGGGGTGGGTTTTGCCATAAGCCTTTTGCATCTAATGAAATGATCATGGGTATTATGTTTTTTTCTTTCTGCTTTGTATATGGTGGATTACAGTAACCAAATTACTAAAATTGAAGCATCTCTGCTTCTCCTGAATGAAGCCTACTTTTTGATATTTTTAATGGGTTTGGTTTGCAAGATATGTGTTGAAATTGTTTGAATCTCTGTTCATAAGCACATTGGACTGTAATTCTCTTTGTTTGGTCTTTATCAGAACATATCTACCTTTATAAAAAAATATGTAGTTTTTTTTCTGTTTCTCTTTGTGGAATAATTTAAGGAGTATTCATGTTAACTCTTCTTTGAATATCTGGTAGAATTCTGTGCTAAAACTATTTGGACCTTGGCCTTTCTTTCTTTCTTTTTCTTTCTTTCTTTCTTTCTTTCTTTCTTTCTTTCTTTCTTTCTTTCTCTTTCTTTCTTTCTTTCTTTCTTTCTTTCTTTCTTTCTTTCTTTCTTTCTTCCTTTCTTTCTTTCTTTTTTCTTTTACTCCATTCCACTAGGGATTTGATTACCTAATCTTGATTTAACTTTGGAGCTTGAGTTTGAAGGGAAAAATTATTCATTTCTTTGATTTTTCCAGTTGGTGAAGTACACATTTTTAAAGGTTTGTCCTTATGACTTGTGGCATTTCCTTTATGTCTGTTGTTGTGTCCCTCTTTTGTATCTCTAATTTTGCTACTTTGTATCTTCTTTCTTTGCTTTCTGGTTAATTTGACTAAATATTTGTCAATCTCATTGTTTTTTTGGTTTTTGTTTGTTTGTTTGTTTTATTTTTGAGAATGGTTCTTGTTAATTTTGTGCATTTCTGAGATTCCTGGACCTTTTAAGTTTTCTTAGCTTCCCCAGCCTTATGATCACCTTTTATCACTCTTGAAGGAAATTATTCAGTTTGGAGGAAATAGTCAACCTATCAAGATGCTTATCCAGAAAACAACAAATACATGTTAATTGTCCCAAAATGGAATCAATTCCTAAACACAATTATGTAAAATAAATCTATCCATAGATAATTAAGTTATCACACACAAAAATGCTGAACAGAAAAAAAAGTAGTGCATCCATCCATACATGCATGTGAATTCTGGTTTACCTGAATTCCAACCCTGTGCAAATATAGAATTCAATGTTTAATATAATGATAGTGCCAACATCTCAAATTCACCATGTGGAAAATGATTTCGGCCTAATGAAAATACCTTAAACTTTGATAACATTCTGTATTTTGATATCTTGAGAAAAAACTTTTGAGTAATTTTTTATGGAATTTATAGCAGAAATGTTACACTTCAACAATTTCAAAGACAAAATATATTTCCTTGGGTTCAACATTTCTAATGATTTTTAAAACCAGGAATTTTATATATTTATCCTTTGCTTGAATCTGGTTATAATATACAAATTATAGTATTTTTACTTTGAAGTAATTTGCTTGTCATGACAGCCTGGGAAGTAAAATAATTTCATATATACAAACTTCTCTGTCTCTTATTACTTACTCAATTTGTATCTGTCACTTAAGGTTTTCAACTCTCTTTACACATACTCTCTATAACTTCTTAATTTCTCTCCAAGAAATAAAGCATCTCTTACTACTTTTGGTTATGTTGAAATGTACATTTTTCATCAACCAAAGTTACAGGTTTATTTTTGGAGGTGTATATGCATGGTTTGCATCCAAATATGTTCATCAAATGTGTGTCTGGTGCTTGGGAGGCCCCAAAGTGTTCACAGGATCCCTTTAACACTGGAGTTACAGGTAGTGGCGAACTGCCTTGTAGGTTCATTGTGTTTTCTGGAATGGGAGCAAGTGTTCTTACCAGTGATCCCATTGGACTACCATTCAACATAAGTTCAAAGCAACAGATCAAAGATGTTGTAACAGCATACACAGGTTCAAAAGAGACAGCAGAACCCCAGCACGGAGACAGAGACATTTGCACAAATTCTGAGCAACTACCAAGAGTTATTTGCCATTGATAATTACTGGGAGAGGGGAAATACTTTTTTTTTTTTTCATAAAATAAAACTGGAAAGATACATGCTTTTGAGTGGTTGACTAATACAAAACTGACCCATGACGTGTGTGTGTGTGTGTGTGTGTGTGTGTGTGTGTGTGTGTGTGTGTGTGTGTGTTTAAAGAGAAATGAAGTATATGAAGTTGGGTGGGATCTGGGAGCTGTTGGGAGAGATGAGTGAGTATAACCAAAATATATTGCATGAAGAAATTAAAACACCTTGTGGTAAGAGTTTTGTTTTAAAAAAATCCAGGTATGAGACTGTTTTGTTTAATCCCAGGTGTGTGGCTATTTCAGTTTAGACCACAGATGTAAATTATTAACTGCTTTGTGAGCTAATAGGGGCATGACTTAGCCAGCTAGGCAGGTTTAACTTGAAGGACTTGAGAGAAGGATAAAAAGTCAGAGCCCTGAGGAGAAGTGGGGCGCTACAAAAAAGAAAGGAGGGTTCTACAAAGAAGAAAGAGGTTGCTACTCTCCCCGATGCTGGGGCTCCCCCAAACTGTTGCTGGTTCTTCCTAATGCTGTTTCCTGGTTTGCTGGTTTCCTGGACTTATAAATATTGTTACTTCTGGGATTGGTATTGCCACAAAGGGCCTGACAACCCTAATCAGTCAGAAGTAGGTCAAAGAGACCTACTTCAGACCCTTTTCCCACTTAACCTTTTTTCTCTCCCATCTAGTGTAGGAGGTTTGGAGGAACAAGGGTTGGAAGGGAGGTAGAGGTATTAAGTACATTAATAATAAATTGGAATATAAAGTAAAACAAAAATAATAAATATGTCTTGCTAAAAAACCTACCGAAACAAATATACTCAAAAAAGAAAAAAGCAAAGTCTACCATACATCAAACTAATTTAAAATGTTAATTAAGTTCCATTTTCATAATTTTTTGTACTAATTTTGACCTAGATTCTCAGAAGCATAGCACATAACAGTCTTTTTTAATTTACTCATATATTTACCTTTAATAGACATATAATGTATCTTTCTATTACCACCAAGTCAACAGTAGAGATTTGTAGGGAGTTAGATATATTTAGATTTAGTAAATTTCTGATACAGTCTCTTAATTTGGGGATCTACTTGGCTGTGAGCGATTAGCTTATCAGCTTGTGGAAAAACAAGGATGAAGTCAGGTGAAAACAGGAAACAAACAGGACACTTAATGGACTGAAAAACAAGGTTGAAGCCAGGAAAAACACGAAAGACTTAATGGACTAAGAAACAAAGTATTTGGCCTGGCATTGTTTTCAGTTGCTAAGTGGGCAGAGCCAAAATTAAGCTGAAACAGAGTTCCTCCTATTTAAGGACAGTGCATGGAGCCCCATCCAAGAGGCCGCTGATGCTAGAGAGCTCAGAGAGTCCTTCTGAAAAAAGTGCTGGCCATCAGTTGATGGCCAGATCTCCCTGAGGCAGAAAGAAGCTGGTAAGCAAAGAAAGCCTGAGCAAGACACCAAAAGGCCAAGGACTAAACCCTGTGGCTCAGCTTTTGCCTAGAGGGGTTTGACCTGTCCGAACAGTGGCCTAAAAGAAACTGTGGTGGCTTTAAGAACTCTGAAGCAGAGCGTCAGAGTTGCTGATGCAAAGGGGCTGGGGTCTCCCAGAGAGAAGAAAGCCTTAAGACCTATTTAAGGTAAGACTGTGATAGCCAACTTACCGTGACGAATCTACATCTGAGACATTCCAGAAAAAAGACTGCCAAGTGCTTTAAAGAGTCTACTACAAAAATTGTGTTCCTGACAACTGAAGACCTGCCCCAGAGACTGTATCCTTCTAAAAGGTTAGGAAAATAATTATCAATAGGATTAGTGGTTAGATTAAAGGAGTTGTAGGAATTTGTAGGGTTAATAGTTAAAACGTTGTTGGTATTTGTTATAATTGAATATTGTTAATAAATAAATACTTAATAATAATTAAAAAGTTAAGTAACAGAGATTTTTGTTCATTTTACAGTTTTTTTTAGGTAAAAATTGATTGAATGGGGTTTTACTTTCTTTAACTTACCTAGATAAACTGAATTGAAACAATACTAGTTTGTTAATTCTCATTTATTTTTAAAATTTAAAAAAATATAATAAAGAAATGTATACTTATGGTGTTATTTAGAGTCATTTGGTTAAACACATAATATAATTATGTGCTTTTAAGTATAATATAAACAAATAAATATGACTCTATTATTGTCATAATAATACAGTTCAATTTCCTGAGACAGAACCAACATAAGAGTAGAAAAGAAGTACTAATTAGTACATATAGAATCTGAAGCCTTTAGAAAGTACAATTCTCTTGTCACCTAAGACTAGAATTAAGTCAAATTGTCTCCTAGAAAATGTGTGTGTGTGTGAAGCATTAAAACTTCTAATTATTCTTTCAGAATATTTTTTAATGTCATTTCTGTTCAGTCCTCATTACAAAGGTTTGAGATGAATATATTTTATCCCTGTTTTTTATCCTTCATAAAAAGGCAACAGAGACAGAAATATAGAGATATTTGCTATGGTAACTAAATGTGTTTAGTCTGAACTTGAAATTTTGTAATTTTATCTGAATTTCTGTGTAAGAATCTTTATTCATTCATTCATTTCATTCATTCATTCATTCATTGTACATCCCAATCACAGCCCCCTTCCTCCTCACCACCTGATCCCATCTGGTTCCACCCTCTCCTCCATTACCCCACCTCTTCTCCTCAAAAAGGGCAATTACTCCCTACCTATCCACCCCAGCTCTTCAAGTCACATCAGGACTAAGAGCATTGTTTCCACTGAGGGCAACCAGGGCAGCCCAGCTAGGATAAAGTGATCCACAAACAAGCAAGAGTTCATATCAGAGACAGTCCCTGCTCCCCTTGCTAGGGAATCTACATAAAGACCAAGCTGCCAATCAGCTACATATATGTAGGGGGCCTAGGTCCAATCTGTATATGATTTTTTGATTGGTGCTTCAGTCTCTGTAAACCCCCAGAGGTCTACATTAGTTGACATTGCTGGTCTTTTTGAGGAGTTCTTGTCCCCTTCTGATCCTTCTATTCTTCCTCCCACTCTTCTAAAATACTCCCTAGGCCCCACCTGAAGTTAAGCTGTGTGTCTCAGCATCTATTTCACTCAGCTGCGGGGTGGGGTCTCTCAGATTATAGTTATGCTAGGCTCCTGTCTGAAAACATATAATATATTCATTAACAAATATTTGGCAAAATTTCTAATTTAACTGGATATTTTTCCCATATTATTAACTTTTTAAGGCTATTTCTATTGTTTTTATAGAAAGATGAAAAACAGATATAATCCTTTCCCCTTTGCAGTTTGCATTAACACAATATAATGAAATTTGTTACTAAATATAAACACTAAAGTTATGACTCTCAAGGAAAACAAAGTTTAAAAATTCCTAGCAATAGCCTTGTATGTCATGACCTGCATTCCCATCCTGTCACAGATAGCTCTGATACTTACAAACATTGTGTCTGGTTAAGCAGTGATTCAATTCCTTATAAAATTAATTTAATGAAAGAATTGTCAAAAAACGTATTATTAGCTAATATTTTTAGCAAATGTATACATGTAACAATATAAATGCTGTATGTTACTATTAATACAGTCACTTTCCAAAATGGCTGTAAGTGAAAAATATGAAAAAGAAGAAACTGCATACAAATCTGGAAAGGTTTCAGGATGTATGTTTAATTTATTTTTCATATATATGACATCTATGTGAGAAACTCTCAGAATCTGTCAGTTTCCTAGACTCAATGTTCTCTTGTATCAGCTTCTTGAGTCAAAGATTACTAAATGTGTGATGTGTACCATCACATCAAGTATCTAGCATAAATGCTGGCAATCTGTACTAAACTTAGTCCTTGGCAAAACAAAAATAAACAAACATAATAAACACACACACACATACATATATCAGGTCTCATTTGAGTGTCTTTGAGAGTGTCAGAATTTTTCTTATATTTTAGTTATATTTAATCTTTTCTTTTTAAAATACAAACAGATTATGTCTGTTTCAAAAATCAATTCATGACTTTTCACAGCCAAAACATGTCCTGAAATTACATAAAATCAATTTTAGCTATTTGATCACATTGTTCTTTTATACGATTGCACCTTTTGAGTATGATATATAAATTGTAGGATGGGTACCCTCTCCCTTAGTATTCAGAGTGTCATTGCAGCTGGAGCGATAAAGAATTGCTAATGTGCCTAAAAGCTTCTGGCTCAAAGTTCTTCTATTCGAGGAATATTATATGTTTTTCAAATCACACTCCAACTAATGCTTCCTTATCTTCCTTTGATCAGAAAAGAGAACAAACTAACTAAACAAACCTCATAATAGCTGTAATGAAGAAGAAAAACAAGACAAAAAAGAATAATCATTCCTAAATATTGGTGGGATTTGTAAGATTCCTGGAACCCTCTATTCAGTTTTCACTCTCTACTCCTAGACAGTATTCCAGGGTTGATGCTGAAATAGGATTCAGCACCTTATCATTATCATTAGTTAACTGACTGATAAGAGAAGTTCTATATTACTAAACGGAAATCCTTCTGTAGGTGATAACATGATTCAATTCTACAGAGCTGAAGACCTTCGCTTTTGTTTCCTTTCTCTTTGTATTTATACTTATATGTATTGAAGCTTCTAAATAATATACTATTTCCAGCTAAATTAGAGTCTATTTTCATATATATATATATGGCAACATTTACTATCTTTAAGTTTTCCAGGAAAATAGGCTTTACTTTGTTTTGGACATCTAAATCTCTTTGATTTAACCCATAATATATAACTAACCATATGTTTTTTCTTTTTGATTTTTATACTTATTTTTAATAATTTTAATTAATTGATGTACTTATACACCAACACAGTTCCCCCCCCCTTTTCCTCCCAGTTCTTCCCCGTCCCTAGCCTCCCCACCTCTCCACTCAAGCTCCTTTTCTCTTCAGAAAAGGGAGGCCTCCCATGGGTATCAAGCAGACTTGGCATATCAAGTTGCAGTAAGGCTAGGCTCATCTCCTCCTATTGAGGATAGATAAGGCAGCCCATAAACAGGAAAGGGGTAGGCAACATAGTCAGAGACAGCCCCTGCTCCTGCTGTTAGGAGTCCAACATGAAGACCAGGCTGCAAAACTCTTGCATATATGCTGAGAGCTTAGGTCAGTTCCATGCAGTGTCCTGGTTGGTGGATTAGTCTCTATGAGCCACTATGGGCCCAGGATAGTTGATTCTGTAGTATCCTTGATTCCTCTGGCTCCTACAATCCTTCCACCCTCTTTTCCATGGGATTTCAAAAGTTCTGCCTAATGTTTGGCTGTGAGTATCTGCATCTGCTTCCATCTGTTGCTGGGTGAAGCCTCTTTAATGATGGTTATGCTAGGCTTCTGTCTAGAGGTATAGCAGAATATCATGAGTAGTGTCAAAAGGAGGCTCACTCTCCTGGCATAGGTCTCAAGCTGGAACAGTTATTGGTTGGCCATTCCCTCTATTTCTGCTCCATCTTTACCCTAGTACATTCTATAGGCAGAACAAATTGCAGGTTGAAAGTTTTGTGGATGGGTTGGTGTCCCAAACCCTCCATTGGAAGTCTTACCTGGTTAAAAACGATGGCAGGTTCAGGCTCCATATCCCCCATCATTAGGAGTTTTACCTAAGGTCATCCACAGAGATTTCAGGAAATTTTCATTGCCTCAGGTTTCTAGCTTTTCCTAGAGATGCATCACCATTCCAGTTGTCTCTCCCAGTACTCTTCCCCTCAGTCCTCTCTCCTTCCCTCACGTGATCCCTCCTGTTCCCTTCTCCATGCTTACCCAGGTTTAGTCTCATCCCTGCACATCAACTCATGATGTCTAATCTATCTCCCCTTCTCTGAGACTCATGTGTTTCCCCTTGAGCCCTCCTTCTTACTTAGCCTATTTGGATCTGTGGATTGTAGTATGTTTATACTTTACTTTACAGATAATATTCATTTATAAGTGTGCACAAACTATGTTTATCTTTCTGGGTCTGGGTTACCTGATTCAGGATAATTTTTCTAGTTCCATCCATTTGCCTAGAAAATTCATGATGTCATTGTTTTTATAGTTGACTAGTACTTCATTGTGCAAATTTATCATATTTTCTTTATTCATTCTGTGATTGACAGACTTATAGGTCCAGTTTCTGGCTATTACAAATAAAACTTCTATAACATAATTGAGCAACTGTCTTCCTGGTATTGTGAATCATCCTTTGGGTATATGCTAAAGAGTTGTAAAGACGGGTCTTAAGATAGATCTATGACCAATTTTTCTGAGAAACCACCACATTTTTTTCCAAGATGATGATACAAATTTGCACTCCCACCAGATAATGAAACATGTTCTGCTTACTCCATATCCATACCAACATAAGCTGTCACTTGAGTTTTTCATATTAGCCATCTGACAGATGTAAGATGGAATCTCAGAGCTGTTTTGATTTGTATTTCCCTAATGGCTAAGGATGTTGAACATTTCTTTAAGTAATCCTCTGCTATTTAAGATTCCTCTATATAGAAGTCTCTGCATAGATGTATACCAAATTAGATTTTTTAGTTTGCTGAAGTCTAGTTTCTTGTGTTCCTTATGTATTTCAGATATTAGCCCTCTATCAGATGTGAGGCTAGTGAAGATCTTTCTCATTTTTTATGCTGTTATTTGGTCCTTTTGACCATATTCTCTACCTTACAGAAGCTTTTCAGTTTCATGAGGTCCCATATATTGATTGTTGATCTTAATGACTGTGCTATTGGTGTTCTGTTTAGGAAGGTCTCTCCTGTGCCAATTCATTCAAGGCTGTTCTTCACATTCTCATCTATGAGGTTTAGTGTAGCTAGCTTATGTTGAAATCTTTGATCCACTTGAACTTGAGTTTTGCTCAGGCTGATAGGTATGGATCAATTTTCAGGGTTTTTTTATGAGGATATCTAGTTATACCATCACCATTTGTTGGAGACCCCTTTTTTTCTCACTGTATAATTTTGGTTTCTTTGTCTAAAATGAGCACTTCCTCATAGGTGTGTGGATTTACTTCTGGATCTTCAGTTTGATTACATTTATCAATCTGTCTGTTTCTATGCCAATATGATGGGATTTTTATTACTATTACTCTCTAGTATAGCTTAAAATCAGGTATGGTAATACCTCCACAAGTTCTTTTATTATACATGATTATTTTTGATATCCTGGGTGATTTGTTTTTCCATATAAAGTTGAGTATTGTTCTTTCAAGTTCTGTAAAGAATTTTGTTGGAATTTGATGGAAATTTCATTGAATCTGTAGATTGGTTTTGGAAGATGTCCACTTTTACTATGTTAATACTACCAATCCACGATCATGGGAGATCTTTCAATATCATGATATCTTCTTCAATTTTGTTCCTCAAAGACTTAAAATTATTATCATACAGGTCTTCCACTTTCTTGGCAAGAGTTACACAAAGATATTTTATATGGCATGTGGCTATTAAGAAGGGTGATGTTTTCATGGTTTCTTTTTCAAGCCATTTGCCATTAGTACACAGGAAGGCTACTGATGTTTTTAGCTAATTTTCAGCCACTTGTCTGAAAATGTCTATCAGCTATAGGAGTTCTTTGGTAGAATTTTTTGGTCATTTATGTATACTATCATATTATCTATGAATAGCAATGCTTTGGCTTCTTCCTTTCCAATTTGTGTTCCCTTGATCTCCTTAAGTTGTTTTATTGCCCTAGCTAAAAGTTTAAATACTATATTGAATAGATACTAAGAGAGTGGACATCCTTTTTTTTCTCCCCAATTTTAGTGAAATTGTTATAAGTTTCTTTCAATTTAATTTGATGGTGGCTATCAGATTGCTGCATATTGTCTTTACTCTGTTTATGTATGTGTCCTGTATCCATGAACTCTCTAAGACTTTTATCATGAAGGAGTGTTGGATCGTATCTGATAAGATACAGGAATTTGGGGGGTGGGGTTTGTTTGTTGTTGTTGTCGTTTTTTTTTTAATCTATTTAGGGGCTTGCTTTGTGACAAAGTATATGGTCAGTTTTTGAGAAGGTTCCATGAGCTGCTGAGAAGAAGGTATATTCTTTTGTGTTTGGGTGAAAAGTTCTATGCATATCATTAGGTCCATTTTTGTCATAATGTATGCTAGTTCCTTTATTTCTTTGTTTTATTTCTGTCTGGAAGGCCTGTCCATTGGTAAGAGAGGGATTTTAAAGTTTCTCACTATTACTTTGTGGGGTTTATGCTTTAGAAATGTTTCTTTTATAGATGTGGGTGTTCTAGGATTTGAGGCATAACCATTCATAATTGAGATATCATCTTGGTGGACTTTTCCTTCGATGAGTATGAAGTGTTCTTCTCCATCTCTCAATTAATTTTGGTTAAGAGCCCATTTTTTTAAGACATTAGAATGACTCTACCTTCCCTTTCTTGAGCTTGTTTCTGTGAAAAATTTATTTTCTAGCACAACACTCTGAGATAATCTCTATTTTTGATGTTTAGGTGATTTTCTTATGCGCATCAGAATGATGGTCCCTGTTTTTGCTTCCATTCTGTTAGCCAGTGTCTTTTTACTTTGGAATTGAGTCCATTGTTGTTGGGGAGTATTAATGACCAATACATGTTAATTCATGTTATTTTTGATATTTTTGTTGGTAGTGTGTGTGTGTGTTTTCATTCTTTTGTTTTTTTCTGGTGTAAAATATTTATGCCCTGCACTTTCTTGGGTATAGTTAACCTCCTTGGGTTGGAGTTTTCCTTTTAGCATCTTCTGTAAGGTTGTACTTGTGGTTAGATATTGTTTAACTTTTTTGTCATGGAATATTTTGGTTGCTTTATCTATGATAATTGAAAGTTTTTCTGGGTATAGTAATCTGGGCTAGCATCTCTGGTCTCTTAGAGTCTGCAAGATATCTGCCTTGTCCCTTCTGGATTTTACAGTCTCTGATGAGAACTTGGATGCAATTGTAATAGGTCTCCTTTTATGTGTTACTTTGAGGTTTTTTATTGCAACTTTTAATACTCTTTCTTACTTATTTGCTTAGCTTTTGATTATTTTGTGGTAGTGGTGGGGTTTCCTGGTCTAACATATTTGGTGTTCTGTAAATTTCTTGTAAGTTTATAGGAATTTCTGACTTTAGGTTAGGAAAATTCTCTTAGAAATATTTTCTGGGATTTTGAGCTGGTAATCTTTTCTTTCTCATATTTCTATTATTCTTAAGTTTGGTCTTCAGTTAGTGTCCCTGATTTCCTGGATATTTTGTGTCAGGAACTTTTTTATATTTAGCGTTTTCTTTGACTAATGCATCAATTTCTTCATATCATCTATAGCTGAAGTTCTCTGTTCCTTCTCTTGTATTCTCTTAATGATGCTTGAATCTGATGTTCCTGTTCACTTATCTAGGTTTTCTATCCCCATGATTAACTCAGTTTCTATTTTCATTATTAATTCTATTTCCATTTTCAGGTCTTGAACAGTTTTATTTATTTAGTTCACTTGTTTGATTGTATTTTCCTGTATTTCTTTAATGTTGCTCTATTTGTGTTCTTAAGCTGGCATCTAGTCACCTGGGTTTGGGGGTCATTATACTGTTAGATGTTGATTTCTGAGTTTATCTTTTTTATATGGGTTGTTTTTAGATTTTTTTTGCCCATAGGTTTTTCTTTCCTTTTTGGTCTTCTGGCTTGAGTGCCCTGCATTCTGTTGACCCCAGCATGTCTTTAGGTCTATTATGATGCCTCTGTTGGGGTTTTTGTGCCTTGATTGACCTCTGAGATTTTGGGTGTCATTGATGCTTGTGGGTTCCTTGGAACTGACATTGCCTCTGGGAAAGGAGAGATTTTCTGCAGAAGTTATAGGCTGGAATATGAAGTCCAGGGAATGTGATGTAATTTATGGCTGTTTTATGTGTGCTTTAAGGGGAGTTGGCATAGGGCATAGAGCCGGGTCTTACCTGGGATCTCTGGTGCCAGTGTGGGCATTGGGAAAGCAGGTGGCAATTAATCATATTTTATAAAATCTAGTTTTTTGTTTACTTTTTGAAATTATTTCTACAGTATAGTACAAAATAATATTCTTCCTAAAACAAATGGGTGTACTTTTGCCACTTACTGGAACCCCTGGAGTCGGGGTCATTGACTCTGCACTAGCTCACCAACATCACCAAGAGTCCTGGCCATGGGCCCCAGCAACATTTGGCCCCCAACAT
The DNA here is from genome assembly GCA_907164525.1 of Lophiomys imhausi. Lineage (NCBI taxonomy): Eukaryota > Metazoa > Chordata > Mammalia > Rodentia > Muridae > Lophiomys > Lophiomys imhausi. Next base: position 3,591,599 of record CAJQZJ010015385.1, read on the forward strand.
GGTCTCTTCACCCATGAAGGCATGAGCATAGAGTATGCTTGGGTCAGGGTCTTTTTTTCATTACTATTGTATTTTGAGCCCTGATTTTTGTCTTTTGCTGTCAGTGGTGCTGCATGGAACAGTGCTAATCTCCTTGCTTGTCAGTTTCCAGTCCCCCAGGCTCTTCCTCATCCACAGCAGGCAGAGGCATGTACCGAAATCAGTGTCCCTCCAGTAATTTGTCCCCTTAATATTCTATGTTGTTTTCCCCTGAGAGTGATAAGCACAGGGGTCCTCTCCTTTTTCCCTTTGTTGGTCTGTTGTTTTGTCTCACCAGGGAGGCAATGTTCTTGTTTATTTTCTTGATATTTGGTTAGAGATATTTGATTTTTCCTATATTGGAAGATAGAAAGGATATTTTTGTAGTTTAGCCTTGCTAAAACATGAGAGATTTTAAAGAGTTTTTGGACAGATTTGGAATGTCACTGCAATTGAGAGTTGTTCTCTGAGTTACAGAGTTAATATTATTTGAGATTTAAGTGAAATATCTGGGCAAGGGAGTGGTGGCACATGTCCTTAATCCCAACACACTGGAGGCAGAAACAGGTGGATCTCTGAATTCTAGACCATCCTGGTGTAAACAATGAAATCAGGGCAGGACCCTCTACTGATAAGATAAGGCTGCTTGCTAGACAGTTTAGAATTCAAAATGATTAGAAAGGCTGCCAATGAATCAGGACCTGACTCCCCCTATTTTGAGCAGGTTCTACATCAATGGTCTATACAATTACAAACCCAATATGATTGGTACAGTCTTCTCAAAGAGGTCCTAGAGCCTGCTGTTTTCTTAAACTGAAGGCTTGCTTATGAAGACCAGGTGGCGGTGTAAGCTTGCCTCAATCTCCATTATGGTGACAATATCACCCTTAATATGCAGACCAGGCATGGCAAATTTATTGACCTGCTCAAGCCACTATCAGACTGTATGCTTACTATCAACAGGTCTCCAATGTGGCCTTTAGAGCCCTCAAGGCATGAACTCCTTGTGACCCATTTGCCTATTTCCGTAATCTAGTTCAGCAATTGGGGGATTATTTATTGACTTTATCTCCAGAATCACTGTGTGCTCATTTATAGTGGCAGGTTAAGGATTAACCCCACCGACCAAGACCAATTAACTATAATCTGAAAAGTAGTAATTAATTTAATTAACCATTTTCAACAAATGGCGCCCAAAGTGGGTCTCAAACCCATGACCCTGAGATTAAGAGTCTCATGCTCTACCAACTGAGCTAGCCAGGCAGGTGAGAGGCCAGCAGGCATAACCTGCCTTAACTGGTGGCCTGACTTGTCCTGGGGAAAAAGTCCTGGACCAAGGGTGGCCTTCACTACCTACAACCTAAACTCTGTTAACTAATGTCTTCATTAATAACTATAGGTGTTATATTAGGCCATCAGAGCAACTAGCAGCCTGGCAGGAGATCAGTAGGCCTAATTTGCCTTAGAAGCCTATAGGCCTGATGGGGCAGCTTGGCAGGGCAGCTGTTGGATAATTTATTAGTAACTATAAACCATTATATCAGAACAGCAGAATAGTTAGTGGCCTGGAAGGACAGCAGCTGCAGCTGGGTGGGAGGCCAGTAGGCCTGGATTGTTTTGACTGGCAGCCTACAAGCCACTGCAGCCCTTTTCCCAGTAAATAAATACACCAAGACCTTTTAATGTTTCAACACCTATGCCTTAGGTGGGCAGACTCTCAATTAGCTAGTATAAATTAACCCAACCACCTTATTCCAAACAGCCTGTGGCCTCTTGTTACCTTCTAGAGCTCTCAAATATGTCTCTCTGCTTCCATGTCTCCTGGCAGAAAGAGAGATTCCTCTTTGTAAAACACAGGTTTCTTATTCTCATCTCAGGAAGTCCCACCTTCCTATAATCTTTCTGCCCACCTATTTGTCCATCAGAGACTTTAATTAACCAATCAAAGAATGCCTTAGAATGGGAGGTAACCAGATCTCAGCATTGAAATAAGCCTTTCAGAAACAATGTATTAGACCTTCCTCCTACACTCCTCTCCTCATCTTACTTCTTCTCTCCTTTCTTCCCCCTCTATCTCCAGCTTATATCCTAAAATTTTATTAATAGTGGAATATGTGTTTATAAGTTAGTACAGATTCTTGAAAAGGAAAAATGCCAGATGTGAATCCTCTGTTGCTGGGATCAAAGCCCAAAGTCAGTGTGAGGAATTCAGATAGAAATCACAGATCAGGGAAGTATGAATACTTAACCATTAACTATCTTTACAGGCCCAAAAGAACATTTTATTTCATGATTTGAGAAGGTGTTCAAGGTCCCAGCATTTTTAGTCAGCATTTACTTACAGGCTGTTTTTTTTAATATAACATGTGACTTTTGCACTAAATACACACACACACACAAAGTTTTAAACCATTTCTTGAAATACTTCATAGCACAAAGTATTTTAAACACATTAAAAATTGGAAACAGTACTATAAGTAATGATATATAGTTGTGAAAATTGTTTATTTTAGAAAATAAAATATTCACTATTCTGTAAATCTTGGTGATGATTTCTATTAAATAAGGTCATTTACATATATTAGGAAGTTGATAATGTTTCATACTCATGAATTAAATGCCCAAGTAAATACAAGTATTGTAATTCAATTGATTCAGAGATTTTTGTCTAGACTACAAAATCACAATTTGACGGGAAAAACAAAAGAATATCACAGTTGTTTAGCACACAATTCTGTGACTACAATGGATGCTGTTTTCATTTATATTGTGGGAGACACTCTTACAAACTTAATTTAAAAAATGTAATGAGAGACACTGTAATATCAGTTCAGAATTGTATCATGAGGCACCCAGGATTTTTTCTATTCAAAATGTTATTCTGGTGTTTCTACATAAATAATTTGAAAATTTACATAATCCATAATCATAAAAATGTTAAAACACACTGCAATGTTCTAAATCCAATAAGTTACTTTAGTAACATCATGATTCATTTAAATATTTTCTTACTTTTACTCATTTATTTATATATTTATATATATATTAATAATTTATTTTTATTTCTTCAAGTTACATTTCAGTCACAATCTCCTCCCTACTTCCCCATACAGTCCCACCCTCCCCACTCTTCCCCTTCAACCCCCATCATCTTCCCCCTTTTTTTTTAAGTTTAAGGTATAACTTTTCCATCCCATCAGCTCTGCCTTTCAGTCCAACAAATGGTTCTTTCTCTTATAACTATAAATATAATACAAAACAGCAGAAATAAATAGACCACAATTATGAGAGTTATATGGTTTAGCATATATTCCCAATGTCCAGTCCATATGTATTTGGCACCTGACTTTAACATTCTACTATCTAACCATCTCCATGAGTTTAAAGTTCTATATCTAACTCAGCTTTCATACTAACTTGCCTCACAATTTTAAAAACATCTTCTTAGATCCAGGACACCCTCTTGACTCCTAAACAACTCAAAATTTAACTATGAGACTCTAACTATCTATTCTTCAACCACCTCAGACCTGAGAGGGATAAATATATCTGATTATATAGGAAGTGCAGGGCCTGCATCTTCCAAAACTAAGAAATGACATGCCAGTGGCTGCCTGGACAGTTCCCATTTTCTCTCCATACATTACAGTATCAATCTTCAGCTGTTTGGCCCCGTTTCTCTGACAAATATTGACTGTAGAGCAGGAATTATGAAGGACATGCCTACCCTGTCTTGGCAGAGCGAGGCTATCGACTTAACCTGCTTCCAAGTTTTGTCCTTTTTGGACAGCATTCTTTCTACAGTTGAAGCAAGGGGTTTTACTTGCCAAGAGATAGGCTTGCCACTAATTCAACCATCTCCCACTGGAGATTCTTCAATGTTCATCTTCTACTTGGAGTAGAATAAGGGGTGCTGTCAAGAGCTGACATGTCTCGATATCAAAATTCTTAAGTTAAGAAAACATCTTTGAATGCCATATTCTGCAGATCTCTGGGGGTTTTTGAAGATGCCCTATCTATCTCTTATATTTAGATAAGCAAATGTTGCTTGTGTCTTAGCCAATTGATTTATGTTTAGTTTAGAAAATAACTGTGATATACTGTCTTAGTACTTAACAAAATGACAAGCTTGCATGACTATTAGTTTGCATTTCTTAATTATCCTGAACAGTTTATGACAGTTGGTAACAAAAGGCTGAAACTTCACATTGCATTTTTAAGCATTACTAGGTACAATACCTTTAAAAAGTGTTACCCTTAATTTTGTATCAGTATACAAAGATCAATACCAATGTGGCCAAATATAATCTTAATTTTGTATCAGTATACAAAGATCAATACTTATGTAGTCCAATACAATCTTAATTTTGCATTAATATACAAAGCCCAATACAGAGGTGGTGGAGCACATCTTTAATCCCATCAGTTGGGAACCACATGTCTTTGATCCCAATACTTAGAATGCAGAAAGGCACATAGGATTTGGAAGGATTTAAGTTTAAAAGCTTCTTACAAAAGGCATGGTGAAATTCAAACAATTGTCCTTTGATATCTCAAAATATATATACTAAAGGTTTGTTTAGCTCCAAAATTTCAAAATAATTTCTTCTTTAACCCAAATTGAAAGATAATACTTTATATATTGTTATTTATATATTTTTAATCAAGCCATTTTTCTGGACTTTTGAAAATCTGCTTATATTTTCAACTGTATATGAATTAGATCCAGCCTAAAGTATCGGAATTGCCAATGTTGGGAGTTAAATATGGCTTCACTGAAGAAACTGTAAGAAAATTGATGTTATTTACCATGATTCTTTACTTGAAATCATATATAAAGAAGCATATATCTTATATTGTGTTCCCAAAGACTTATTCTGAGCATCTTACTTATGTTCTTACTAAATTTTCACAGTGATATTGCATATTTACAATTATATTATATGTTGGGGTAGTGTTAAGCATTCTAAATGTTAATTAATTTGTCCTGTTTTCTGTCTGTTACTTACATTGACTCTGATTGGTTAAACAAAATGCTGAGGCCTGAGATTGGGCAAAGACAGAGAAAGATGGGACTTCCTGAGATTATAGCAGGAAGCCTGCGCTTTAGACAGAAGATTAAAGATTCCAGCCAGGAGCAGGAAGAAGACACACACCATGGGTTAGAAAAAAGAACGGCATTCCACATGGCCAGGAACATCGACATGTCTTGGAGAATGGCAGTCAAATGAGACATATGTATATATGGGGTCATATTTGGGTAATAGATTTATGAGCTAGCTTAGATGGGCCAGGATTGCACAACTCAGGCCAAGGCTTGTTAAAATCCACATGGTCACTGTGTGTACTAATTTATAATGGTGTGTTAAGGATTAAAGGCAGTGGAACCTATTAACAATAATCTAAATACTGTTAAATGTAGAGAGCTGCAATGTGCCATGCCTTAAAGATGGCGCCGGTTTCCGCCTTCCACCAGCCCGACGGTGAGTGCTCTCAGTGGTAAACAAGTCCATATTTGGCAAAGACCACTGATCTGGCTTGCTTCCGCATACGTGGGCCTCTAAGATAGCACCACGTGGCTTTACTTGATTGGCTGTTCATATAGTATTTAGCCTGTGGGTTGGGTCTGCCCGGGCATTCGGAAGACTGTTTTCAAGGGACCTGAATAAACTGCTGGAGAAGAGCTTTTGTGAGTTGCGTCATCCTTGCTGGTCGAGGGGGACGCGACAAGTGGTGGCCCGTACGGGGACCCAAAAAAGACTCAGAACTCCTGCAGTCAGGTGCAGCGCTGGTAAGTTCCTGCGATAAATTAGGACAATAAAGTTTCACGGAGATAGCGAACACAAGGTAAAGTTTCGCGGAGATAGCGAACAAAAGGTAAAGTTTCGCGGAGATAGTGAACATATGGTAAAGTTTCACGGAGATTGCGAACAAAAGGTAAAGTTTCGCGGGGAAGCTGCGAATCGAAAGTAAATTTTTAATCATGGGATTGTCTGAGTCACATCCAATCTTTCTGGCTCTTCAGGAGCTACTTTTAGCTAGGAATTTGAAAATTAAGAAGTCTACCCTAGAGAGATTTTTGAATGAATGTGATTCCGTGGCTCCGTGGTTTGCGGTGTCTGGGAATCTTACAGTATCCTGCTGGGACAAATTAGGCAGGGACTTGGATTTTGCCTGGGAGCAAAGTACATTGCAGGGAGGAGCACGGCCTATTTGGAGACTTGTTCGGAGTTGTTTAGGAGATCAGAGATATTGCAAGGCAGTGGAAAAAGGACAAAAGACATTAGAACAGTTAAAAGAGGAGCGCTTGGTCAAATCTGGGAAGGATACTTTGGAAGAGGATAGCTCAGAGTCTAAAGAGGAACTTAAAATGTTAACAAAGAAAATGGAGAAGTCATCTTTGAGGAAGAGTTCTGACTGCACACGGATAGAGCCCTCAGGTCCGGGGCCACCTGTGCTGGTCCCGCCTTCATATAATGAGACTTCCCCTCCGAGTGATCCTAGTGGGCGGTCATTCTGTCCAAATGTCTGGAGGGAAGTGAGACATGAGCTGTACTACAATGTCTTTCAGGATGGAGGGGGAAATCATTATCATGAACCTCTCGATTTTAAGGTAATTAAAGCACTCGCTGAGTCTGTCTGCACTTACGGGATTAATGCTGCTTTCACTGTAGCTCAGGTGGAAGCTCTTAGTCGTTATTGCATGACTCCTAGTGACTGGATGAGCTTGGCATGTGCCTGCTTGTCCTCTGGGCAGTATTTAGATTGGAAGGCTTTCTTGATTGAGTTTGCTAATGAACAAGCTGCTGCTAATCGTGCAGCAGGAAACCCAGCCTGGGATGTGGACATGCTTCTTGGGCAAGGTCGATATGCTCAACAACAAACTGAGTATCTGGCTCAGGTGTTTGAGCAAATCAATTTAATCACAACCAGAGCTTGGAAATCATTGCCTAACAAAGGGGAAGTGAATGGCAATCTAACCAAGGTTATTCAGGATCCCCTGGATCCTTTCTCAGACTTTGTGGCTAGAATGCTTGAAGCAGCTGGAAGGGTATTTGGAGACCCTGATTTGGCAATGCCCTTAATTAAACAACTTGTGTATGAGCAATGTACAAAGGAAGGTAAAGCAGCTATCACCCCTTATAAGAACAAGGGGTTGGAAGCCTGGATGCCTCAGTGCAGACTGCCACTACCTTGAATAATTTGTCAGCCAATGTAGCCATGGCCTTGGATGTATTGTGGCAGGTGGCCCAGATTGGCTGTGAGTGGAAAATGACTGGTTTGTGTGTGACCTCTGTGCCATATCAAAATTATACTGTAGCTGCAAATTTGTCTAAGCAACTCTCTCAGTATCTTACAGGAAATTGGTCTGGCGAGTTTGATAAGCTGATGCAGAATCTGAGAACTGCCATCGTGCATGTGAATTCCACCCGGGTTGATGTCTCTGTTGCTGAAGGACTGTCGACATGGATCCTCTGAGCCATGAATCATCTGAGGGAATGGGTGCCCTAGGAGGCATGTTCTTCCTAATCAGTTTCATTGCCCTATGGTGTATCTGTAAGATGAGGATTTCACAGAGGAGAAGTAATGCCATGCTGGTGCAAGCCTTTGCTGCCTTGGAGGCTAGACAGCCACAAGCTTGGTTGACTGTCCTAAAGGACTAAGCTATCATCACGCTCAGGATGCGAGGCTAAGCACTACACTTGGGGTCAGCTTCTAGCAACTTCAAGAAGGGCATGTTTGATTGCATATGGGTTGGTATCCTAGTTTCCCATCTCTGAGAACAAGATACCGGACGGGTATGGCACCAGACTGGTTGGCTACTGGGCGTGGGGTCATTACAATGTCCTTTACATACATATCAAAGATCAGATGTTTGATATATCTACTAGGGATGCTCAACAGACTGCCACCAATCCTTTTGATTTATGGCTTTTGTGTGGAGCAAATGGTAGCTATATGCATTTGGGACCTATACTTATGCTTGGGGGAGGAATTTATCAAAGAGGTAATTTTTCCCTAGGGTCTGCTACCAAATTGGATTTTTCTAGCGGTACTGGCTCTGGTACTTGGAAATCTTTGTTTCATTCTTACCGCAACAAGAACTTTTCAGCTTCGCCAGTGTGTCTCTGGCCTCCTTTTCTGTGGATTGTAAGTAATGGGAGTACATCCTTGGGTGAAGAAAAGTTAGTATGCACTCCGGGCACATGTTTTTATGCCCTATGCTGGAATGCCACAGCCTTTCCTGTGGCTGTGGTGACTAGAATGCCTCGATATATACCAGTTCCTGTAGAGGCCCCTAATACCATGATGCTATTCAGGTTTAAAAGAGATTTTGGCATCACTGCAGCTATTGTTACTGCCATCACTATTGCTGCTGTGGGAGCTACTGCCTCAGCTATTGCCTTGTCTAGTTCTACACAGACTGCCAATGCCCTAAATAACATCTCAGCCACTGTGGCACAGGCATTGGATACTCAGACCTCTATGAATTCTCATCTCAAAGGAGGCCTTATGATAGTTAATCAACATATAGATTTAATACAAGAACAGATTGATTCTCTTTGGCAACTAGCACAATTGGGGTGTGAGTGGAAAATGCAAGGTTTGTGTGTTACTTCCGTGCAGTATCAAAATTTTACAAAGGCTGCTAATTTGTCTAGACAATTGTCAAAGTTCCTCTTACAGGACTGGTCGGCTGAATTTGAAAATTTGATGAGAGAGCTGAGAGCGACAATCGTCCACATCAATTCCACTCGGGTGGATCTGAGCCTGGCTACTGGCTTGACTTCCTGGATACAGACGGCTCTGGATCATCTTAAGGAATGGGCGGGCGTAGGCTCTTTGGCGATACTAATGATACTAGCCTGTCTGGTTTGCCTATGGTGCATCTACAAAATGAGAGCCACACAAAAGCGTAATGCAGCCATGGTTATACAAGCCCTTGTCGCCATTGAGGCTGGCCAGTCCCCTCAGGCATGGCTCGCTGCCGTGAAGTAAATCTTCACTGAGCATAGTCCCTGCCCACTGAGGTATTCGTTCCATGGATATTAGGGTCTGGCAAGTCAGTGACGGAGTTGACGGGTAAGTCTCGGCCACCTAAGACAGGGCAGTCCCGAGTGGGGAGGCTGACCCAGAGACGGGTAAGAGTTTGAGCACCGCCCTCCTACAGGCTCAGGCCCACGGTGAGATCCCCAGATATGGGGATTATGTAGCCTTTCCAGGGACTTCTACCAACTTTAAAAAAAAAAAAAGGAGGAACTGTAGAGAGCTGCGATGTGCCGCGCCTTAAAGATGGCGCCGGTTTCCGCCTTCCACCAGCCCGACGGTGAGCGCTCTCAGTGGTAAACAAGTCCATATTTGGCAAAGACCGCTGACCTGGCTTGCTTCCGCATATGTGGGCCTCTACGATAGCACCATGTGGCTTTACTTGATTGGCTGTTCATATAGTATTTAGCCTGTGGATTGGGTCTGCGCGGGCATTCGGAAGAATGTTTTCAAGGGACCTGAATAAACTGCTGGAGAAGAGCTTTTGTGAATTGCGTCATCCTTGCTGGTCGAGGGGGACGCGACAGTTAAATAATTTAGTTAGCCATATATTTTTTTATAATTATAGATGATGAAACTGAGATTTAGATGTTAAGCATGTCTAAAACCCAGTTTTACACTAAAAGACTTTGACTCTAAATATCTTAGCTGACTCTCAGGTTAATAACCCTTTTCCTTATTAACAACCATGAAAAATAGACATTCTCAAAATTTCTAGTAAGAGGAAAGTCACTTTTTCTTTCTCTCTTGGAAACTACCTATAGGAAATACCTCAGTTTAGGGAAGTATATGGCAAAATTCCCTCCCAGTTCAAAAAAGTGAAACTTATTTTAATTAAGTCTAATTTTAACAGTAGGAATTTTTCTCCTGTCCTATGGGAGTCCCTTTCAGAAGTACATCAATATAGCTATTTCATAAAATGTTTTCTTTATACATTTATATATTGGTTTTAAATTTTCATGCATTACATATAGGTCTTTGATTAATTTTTGAAGTAGCATTTGATCATGTAGATAGATACTAGAATGTTCTCATTCAACCACAAGCAGATAAAGTATGTTCATGTCATTCCCAGAAAATTGTACCTTTAATCCAAAGTGGATTTTTTTAATGCCTTGCCTTTGTCATAGATTACGTAGCTATCTCTGTGTGCTGCAATATGAGGAGAGAAAAAAGGAATCTTCAGGGATGGGGTAGGGAGAAAATAATTAGGAGATAGCAGAAGTATAATCACATTTAGGTCTGCAAAACTGCATAATAAATTGACTTTGAACAAACACTAACAATTTATTACATTTACTGACATATATATTGTATTTTATATTTAGTGATTGATGGGGAATTTAATTTTTTATTTCATGGCTATTGTGAATGAGATTGAAATGAATATGGATGTGCCTATGAATTTGTAATTCTGATTTCAAGTATTTGGGTATTTGCACAATTTTATTGTGCAAAGAAAATTGTATTCATGTATTTTCAAGTGTTCCAATTTACTACTGTTCCATAAAACTAATCATACAGGGTTGAGTAGTTATTTAATCATAGAGAAAACATAGTTATTTCATCTAGAAAAAAGATGAAACTACTTCATTTTCAATAAAATGGATAGAAACAAAGATCATCAAGTTATGTGAAATAAATCAGTCCAATACTTATAAAGATTTTATAATTATATTGATATGGGGAGTAGAGGCGGCACTGGTAAGTACTTAAAACTAATAGAGAAATCATGAAAGGTTGGTAGAAAGGTGGAAAACAAGTGTTTGAGGATATAGAAGAGAAATAAGGAACGTACATGATCAAACAACATAATATATATGGGTGGAAATATAATAAACTTTTTTACAAGATATATGCTAATAACCTATAATATAACACTAATCTAATTTTCTTCATTAATTAATGATGTTGAATAGATTTTTGATCTAACCATATGTTGTCTAATCAAAAGGAATATTACTCCTTAACCATTTTGAGTATTGTTTATTATTATTATTATTATTATTATTATTACTATTCTTATTATTCATTATTATCACTATTATTATTTGCCTTTGCTTTGGTGTCATTCACCATTCATTAACTATAACAAATAACAGAAATAAACAAATCATAATTATTTTGTTGCATAGTTTTTCGGGTTTCAGGGCATATGTCACTACTACTTCAGCTTTATATTTGTTATGTCTTTATTATTGCATGAATGTGAGACAATGCAAATACTGATACCAAAACTGGAAAAAAAAAAATGAGAAAACAGTACACCAGAGCCTCAGACTCTTCTAGGTAAAGCTCTCAGTTATCTGAACCCTATCATGAAGTCCAATTTTCCAAATGTCTCACAACAACAAAGTAGAATAGAAAAGATACACAAGCTTTTGTGGTACATTCCTGATTTAATCTATTTGTGTTGTGTTAAAGGAGTTCTTTGTTTATTATGAATATTAACATCTTAGTAGATATATTATTTTCAAATATCTTTACCTATCTGAAGGTGGACAATTCATTAAATTTATTGGGTTTTTTTTTTTGGCTTTTTGGCTGCACAGAAGTCCTTAAGTTTCGATTGGATCATGTATAATTTTATTTAGGTTGCATGTACTTTTTAAGCCATATTCAAACAAATAATTTTCAGAATTTTTTCTTTGAAGAATACCCTTGAGATTTTGATGAGTTCAATATTGAATCTACAGATCATGTTATTTACTTTGGAAATTTTAATAAGAGTGTTCTTTAACATAATGACAAAGAATTTTTTCCATTCACTTGTATTTAATTTAATTTTTTCATGCACATTTTGTTTTGTGCAGAAGTATTTTATCTGCTTAATTGTATTTACTCCTAAAACAATTTTTCTTTGTTATTTTAAGTGTAATTGTTTCCTTAATTTCCTTGTCAAATGACTTTCTGTGTTTCTTGAGTTTTTTTTAAGTGTTTTAATTATTCTTACTGTGTTTATAAAGACACATACACTTTATGGTTCCCTGGGAAAGTTCAGAGGATTGCTCTGAGGAATCTATTCTTTTTTTTATCTTACTGTGTGCTGCTGGGTAAATGGTAGGTTTGTGAAGAAAACAGTACTACCCATTGAGCTATTTTAGTGCCAGGATTGCATATTTCATTTAAACACAGTAAAGTATCAAAAAACATCACAACATTTACTGGAAGATGAGGGCTGAGTGGGCATATTGACTTTGTAGAGGACTTAAGTTTGGTCCTCAGCATTCATGTCTATAATCAAACTGCTAGAGGTCTGTTATTCTCCACTGGCCAACTCATGTGGTGCATTCTAATGAATAAATGTATAGCTAACATACACACATACACAGATATTTGAAAATAAAACAAAATATTTAGATAATACTTTAGGAAATATTACTTTCTTCATATTATTGGTTCTAACATTTTTGTAGAATTTTTGTGGGTTGATCATATTTTTATAGAGTTTTTCTTCCACAAGATGTTTCAATGTTATTTATTGCCCTAATTTTTCTGGGAAAGGCATTTATTATAAAATAAAACATAATAAAATGTACAAAATAAAAGCTATCCGAACTTCGAATTATTAACATTTGCATATCTATACATGGAATAATGTAAAGCATATGTTACACAAATCTTTTGATGGACAATTTGCTCTGAGTAGATCATGTAATTTAGATAATTTAACACATTGACAATGAAGAGGATTTAATTATCCTAACAATACAAACCAGATGGCTTCACTAAGTGAATCCTACCAACACTTAAAAAACAATTAAAGTCAATCATTTTAAAATTTCTTTAAAAATTAGAGCAAGAAACACTTCCAAATTCAGTTTATAAAGCCAATCTTATCCTGATTACAAACACAGTACATACCAAATGAAAGAGAAATGGCAATGAGTATTGGCAGACAAATTCTATTTCTATGGGTAGAAATAAGACATCAATATGATTCTATAAAATAATCATGTGACAGTCATCTAATGTTATAAAATATTTCAAAGGCAAAAATCATTAAAATTGCTATGCCCTACTAACAAGAGGAACATTAAGTACCAAATAATTATATCATTAATATGTGACAGATGTATTTGATAAAAAAGAAAACTAGGCATATAAATAATTTATCTTTATATCTTTATATGTTAATTACTAGATATATTAAGCTCAAAGCAATATCACATTCAACAGGGAAAATCATATCCTGTGTTACTCTCCACACGCTTATTTGACAGGCACTTGCCTTTTGGAGCTATCCGGCCTGCCTATATATTTTTCCCATTTATAAATAATATCACATTTTTGTTTGAATTTTAAGATATAGAAAAAATAATTGCTGTTTGTGAAGTGCATATCTTGGAAATATTTTGTCCCATTAGAAAAAATGATATTTTCATTCTTTTGAAAATGTTTTCTGTGAAGCCTCTCTTGGTTTTTGCTGTTATTTTAATTTTTATTAGAGTATTATTATTTATTTTCTTCTAATAGTCTGTTCTTTCTTACCATAAAGAAGAGAGACACTTTCCTTAGATATTCAATATGAGAAAATTGAAGTTTTTAAATATAATTATGATGAAATTTGGAAGTGTACCCAACTATATTTGAGTTGCCCAGACCTCTAAAATTTCAGATTGCTCTCACCCAGCTCCCAGATACTTTTAATTTTGGATGATATTGTCCTTCTTTAATCAGAATTTTACTGGTATCATAGAACCTTGCAGAACTGCCATCCTGAAGAATACATTTCAAGAGGCTGTGTATTTTGATATCAATCCAACTATCAGTGTAAGGTGCAGCAATGCCTAGACAGTAAAATGATATTGCCTTGTGATATCAGTTGTATGACAAATCTATCAATTAAAATTTTACTTGGTTTTATGAGAGAACAACTCAGTGCTTTCAATTGGTTTCCTTATCGATGGAATTCTGAAATGTATTTGCTTAGAAAATGGTTGAAAGAAATAATTAAATAATTAATTTTTCAGAAAGATGTCTCTTGCTTTGCATTCTTATGTTAAAACATTTATTCACCTCTTGATTTAAAATAATATATATCAGATAAAGATCTATATACCGCTGAAAATAAAGAAACTTGCTTAATCAATTCTCTTTATAGTAAAGTAAATGTTCTACATGAAAACTAACTAAATAATTGATTTTAGCTTTTTATTTTATTCTAACATATTAAGAAAATATATTACTGTAGTTGATAAATTTAATCAAATCTTTTACATTATCAATATATTAGCCACCTTGAAACTGTGATTAAGCCACATAGGTGGTTAAATTTAAACTATAAAAGACTGTTTAGTTCACAGTTGTATGGGGGTTCAAGCCTAAGACCAGGCTACTCCATTGTTTTGTTACGACTAGGAAGTATATCATTACAGACATATATTTTAGAATGGTGGATAACATTATAAGCCAGGAGAGTGAAAATCTAAATGACTTGTGCCATCAAATTCTAGTTACCAACCTCCAATACTATACCTAAGAGTCTCACTAAATATCCACAAGACCTCTCAAGTACTACCATCTGGGAGACAAAAATTTCACATATGAACATACAGACAAGATTGATATCATGTGCATCCTTGATAGATTTAACTCAAAATCACAGCATTTAGAGAAATTTAATAATAAAAAAATATCATTATTTATAAGAAATAAACATTAAAAATAATTCAATGAGTAAAAGTAAGAGGATCAACTTATTGACTTCATGATGTCATAAAAGCAACATATATTCAGTGAAAGTTGGCTTTGATCTTTGTCCATGCTAGAACAATCCTTTTTTCTTGTGGGGAATGCATAGTAAGTTACCTCTCTCAGTCACCCATGTTATAGTAATGATAATCAAAAGTCTACAGAGTACCATGATGGGCTGATGTTATGCATTCAAAATGTTAACCTGTTCCCAGAAGCATGCTTGCTGTTCACCAAGTGATGCTATGCCTCCTTTTTGTTAACCATTGTCTCTGATTGGATAAATAAATGCTGAGGCATGAGATTGGGCAAAGACAGTGGTAGGTGGGACTAAGGTGTTCAGGCTTCTGAAGCAGAGAGCATCTTGGGTAGAAGAAGCCTCCAGGAGAGAGGAGAGAAGAAGCCAAGGTAGGAAGACGGAGACAAACGCCATGAGTTAGAGATGGAAGAAGATACTGCCACATGACCTGGAACATAGGCATAGCATGGAGAATAGCAGCCTAGGGGATGAATGTATATATGGGGTCATATTTGGGGAATAGAATTATGAGCTATCTTAGATGGGCCAAGATTGTTCAATTGAGGCCACGGCTTGTTAGTATCTGTCAAGTGTATGTGTGTTCATTTATAATGGCAGGTTAAGGATTACTGCTGCCCACCAACTAAATATCGTCTAAATACTAGTAAATAATTTAATGAAAGTATTTCCACAGTACCATGTTGCTAAAATACAACACTTTACACTTTAGATGTATTAACTACACTTGTGTATTCTGATATTTCACAATTAAATTAGTTTTAACACATAAACCATATAATACACTTAGTAGCTCAGATATATTAATTACAGCTATTAAATATGGTATTTTCTACTTATACTGGTTTTAATAACATGAAGCATATAACATTAACTTATTATACATAGTAACTTTTTAGATATTTCATTAGACAATAATGGCAGTGCTCATTTCCAATTTTAGAAAGTTGATATTCAGATATTCTTATAAGTAAACCTATTCTTATCTAATAACAATAATTATTTAATTAATTCTATTTTATTTAAATTTCATACAATACATTTTGATCCTTATTTTATAATAAAAGAGAACTATGCATTTCATAAGTATGTTTTCTGTGGGTAGTTTCCATAAAAATAACTTTCATGTTTCAAACACTTAAAAGAAGTCAACCAGATGGCTTACTGAGAAAAAGCAATTATGGACAAGCCTGATTATTTGATTTCAACCTCATAGAATCACATGATATTAAGTGAAAACCAATTCCTACAAGTTGTCTTCAAACCTTAACAGGTACTTCATGACACATACTCTTGCTTCCAAATTAATATATGAGTGCAATTTAAATTAAATAACTTCTGTAAAGAAACCTCAATTCAAATTTCAAATCATATCTAATGTGAATTCTTTTTAGTTTTAATTCACTGTAAATAGAATTTATGTGTGATATACAATATTGCTTTGTGATGGTAAATGGTCACCTTATAAAGAAGAAAAACTTTAACAATTCTGTTTAACATTTAATTAAAATTTATAAAATCAGTATATAAAATCAATAAAAATCAAAATTAACATTTTGATTATCATTCTGTTTGGCTAAAATTTATACTGTGCTATGCTAACACAGTGTAAAACTACAAAAACATCACATCTGGTTATATGATATTGCTTACTGGGCACTGTTTTATTTTTGTTTTTTTTTTTAATGTTTATTTATTACTTCAAGTTACACCTCTATCACTGTCCCCTTTCTTTACCCCTACCAATTCCACCCTCTATTCCCTCTCCCACCTATCCTACTCCTCCAGAGTGGGTTGCCCCATCATATCAGCCACCCTCAGTTCAACAGTCATATGAGGGCTAAGAGCTTCCTCTTGCACTGGGGGACTGCATGGCAGCTCCATTAGGTCAAAGTGTCCCACTAACAGGTATCAAGATCTATATTCCTTTTGGTATGTTGGCTGTAGGATAGTTATCCTGTACTACATGGCTAAAATCCAATTATAAGTGAATAGATGCCATATGCATCTTTCTGAGTCTGGGTTAGCTCACTCAGGATGAGCTTTTCTAATTCCATCCATTTGGCTGCAAATTACGTGATTTCCTTGTTTCTGATAGCTGAGTAGTATTCCATTGTGTAAATGTACAACAGTTTTTTTTTCATCCATTCTTTGGTTGGGGGACATCTGAGTTTTTCTAGTTTCTAGCTATTACAAATAAAGCTGCTATGAGCATAGATGAGGCGATGTCTTTGTGGTTTGGTGAGGAATCATTTGAGTGTATACACAGCAGTGGTATAGCTGGGTCTTGAGAAAGAAATTAAGGAAACAACACCCTTCCCAATAACCGCAAACAATATCAAATACCTGGGAGTAACTCTAACCAAGTAAGTGAAAGACCTGTACAACAAGAACTTCAACCCCTTGAAGAACAAAATTGAAGAGGACATCAGAAGATGGAAAGATCTTTCATGCTCATGGGTAGGTAGGATCAACATAATAAAAATGGCCATCATACCAAAAGTTATATACAGATTCAATTCAATTCCTATCAAAATACCAACACAATTCTTTACAGATCATGAAAGAATAATTCTCAATTTCATGTGGAAAAATAAAAAACCCAGGATAGCTAAATCAATCCTGTACATTAAAAAAAAAAATCTGGAGGTATCACCATCCCTAACTTCAAGCTATCCTACAGAGCAATAGTAATACAATCAGCATGGGACTGGTATAGAAACAAACCAGATGATCAATGATATCAAATTGAAAACCCAGATATAAATCCACACACCTATGGTCACTTAATTTTTGACAAAGAAGTCAAAACCGTATAATGGAAAAAGTACAGCATTTTCAACAAATGGTGCTGGTCAAACTGGATGCCAACATGTAAAAGAGCATTGTTTTAAATAGTATTCATTACACCACTCTTGGAGTAACCTGAAACTTTATTTTACTTTATTATTAATTACTGGCCCCAGAGTCTGTTTGCTGCCCAATTGTGTTGACCTTGCTTTAAATAATTGGAGTTGATTGGTTGAATTAATGCCAACTATATTGGGTAGAAGAGAGGTAGGTGGGGAAAAGGTTGGCAGGCCGTGAGAAGCAGAGGGGATCATGAGAAGAAGAAGCCTGGAGGAGAAAGGAAGAATCATATCTCCACATGGCCTGGAACAGTGGCATACCACAGAGAATGACAATCAAGTGGATTTATGTATATATTATGTGCTTTTATTTGGGGAATAGAATTATAAAATAGTTTAGACGGACTAAGATTACCCAATCCAGGTTAAGGCAGGTTAAAATCCATGAGGTGTCTCAGTGTGCTAATTTATAATGGCAGGATAAGTTTTAACACCACTGACCAATTTACCATAATATAAATACTGGTAATAATTTAATCTTTTATTTCAACAGACCAAAAACACCGTTAGTGCTTCAGTGAAGCATTACACCAATTCACTGCCCAAATTTTGCATTTTAATATAGGCCAACATATATTTATGTGTATATGTACATATATTTTACCTATAAATATATATTATGCTAATTTATAAAATTTACAAAAATAGTTTTATATGAATGATTCGTATTAAAGTACCTTTTCCACATTAAACCACTGAATATAGATACTGTAATTTATGTACTTACACACAGGCTGGTCTTTGGATCTTAGTGTTAGCAAAGCCTACAGTTTTGTGCCCTAATGATTTAGTTTATTCACACAGAGAGTCACCAGCAAATAAACAAGATTGGTCTTGTAACTACAGTCTGAAACACTCTAATATACAAATGATTTATGAAAACAAGCAGCTGTACCAACAAGATAGGCCATCAAACTGACAGGGTGTCTCTAAGTAAATGAACGTATGCCATGTGACAAATTTAAATAACTGTTGAAACACTGAAACATGTGGATGTGGATTATCATATCCATTCAGAGTATACACAATTTACATGAGATAATTTTGCATTTTTGTCAGGCACACAGTTTTATAAGCACAGGAGCATGCAGAGTAAACTTGGGGAGTGTGTTAAGAGCAAGCATTTCAATGTAACAGTCATTTAGCAAGCAAAAAGTTAATATTAATAATTATACAAAGATTGAACTATTAAATGAAGGACCTTTCTAACATTGTTATAAATTACAATATGTAATCCTTAAATTAGTTAAATCCAGTTTATTTCATCATTGTGATCAAGTGTAATAGTGACTGTAATTAAGCAACTATCAATGATATCTTAATATCATTTCCTTTCCTTAATAAAAATAAGAGATCATATTTGATATTTATTACATGATAGTCTCTAATTCAATCCACTTTTTGCCAATAATATAATTCCATTGGGTTCTGTGCAGCGCTGTGCCCAGCCGCGCTGCTCCCCTCTGCCTGGGTCCACCTTGTGATTCTCTGTGCTACCTGGGTCCACACCGCACTGCACCCAGCATCCCGGGTTCCGCGTTGCTCCGCTGCCCTGGGCCTGGGTAGGTGTGCTTACCTGGGTGTCTGAGGGTCCCACGAGGGACCTCCACTAGTCCCTGGGTTTGCAGGGTATGACCCTGCGTGTTCATGCCTCTCAGGATTTTTCTCAGCTTGTTTATATTTCTGTGATGTTGTAGCTCAAAATGTGTCCCTGCTGACTGCCGCCAACTTGGATCCCCTAAAATTTTATTCTCTTATAATTCTTTACTGTGAATATATCATATTGTCTTTGACCTTCCTCTATTGATGGGTATCTACACTGATTCTGTTCCATGACCATTGTGTATAGCAGCATAACAGGTATGAATGTGCCTACTGTTGCACACTGGTTTAGGTTTCTTCTGGTATATATCTGGAAGTTGTATAGCTGGATCATGTAGCAGCTCTAATTTTAGATATTTGGAAAACCTCCACATTAATTTCCATAGCAGCTACACTAACTTACATTCTCACTAATGTTGTGTAAGCATCCATTCTCATTATTCCTTACCAGACCTTGTTTTCTTGTAATTTTCTATTCTGGGATTTATTAGGAAAAAAATTAATATATCACTAATTTTCAATTTCAGAGTTCAGAAATTGCATCAATAATTGGCAAATTGAAATACATTATTTTAAATAACTTCTCTTTTAGTCCTTGCATCAATAATTTATCCATACAGAAAGCAAGTCCAGTCATACTTAAAGATGTGTATGTATGCTTACATCCATACGTATGTGTTAAGAGAATGAGGTAATAGCGATATTTCTCACATTTAGACATCACCATCTGAGCCAAAGTGTCCCTCCACATTTATTCTTTTTTAAGTTGCAATTCCCATGGTGTGAACGACTGATTTGATCATCCATTTGTTAAAATTTTAAACACTATAAACATTCTGAGTCACTAACATGTAATCCCTTACGGAATGATCTTATCCACTAAAGTGAAAGTTTAATGTGCAGGACAATTCCACACACTCACAAAGATACTTAATCCGTATCTTTCTACTACATTCTTATAAGAGGCAGTTTAATGAAGATAGTTTAAAGTTTTGCTCTAAATTTAGAGCAATATATAAAGTGACACATATAGAGAGCAATATATATATATATATATATATAATGTGCACATGTCTTATTCTGTGTCACGCACAAAATAAAAACACATTTCTAAGGTGTAATTACTAAACAGACACTTATTTTATCATACTTTTAAGTGTATCAAAATTAATTAGGTTTTTCTTTTCTTTCAGAACTTCCATGTATGAAAAAATGCCTTAAAGAAAGATAATGTAATTGAGTGAAAATATTTAGAAAGATTATGTTTAGTAATCATAACCTGTTAACAATACAAGAACAGATTCTATGCTGGGGTCTGTGACTCCTTGGCACAAAATATAGGTGTTTGAACAGGATTTTAGCATTGCATAAAATTCCTTGCTATAAAGCAGGGCAAAAATTCAATCAGAAAGCATTTAACTATGTCATAACAATCACAGCACTATTCCAACAGTGGTCACATCTTGCACAGCTGGTTGGTATTGTAACATGAAAAGTAATCCTGCTATGTAATATATGCTATCAAACAATCTAAAAAGCAAGCTTCTTTTGTCCTATTGTTCTGTTTTGTGTTTTTATCTTTATTTTGATTGAATAGTAGATATTTAAATCAGCTAAAATATTAAATGTTTCTAAACAATAATGAAAATTTAATAAAAATGACAGTTCTATAATCAGTTACCTTCTGAAAGCAGTCGTGTGACTGAGTGATGACAATGTTCTTCATTTACATGTCATCATTAAATGTTTAATGCTTATCCTAGTAAAATCATTGGTCTCTTTGATTCTGTGCTTTTATGAAGTCATATGATAGTGTACCTTAAATTCATGAGAGACCTTCTATTTATTGCTGTTCTATTAATATTAGTTATCCATTCCCTTTTAAATATACTGAAGCAATCTCATTATTCCTTTATCCATTCAGTATATGACATTCTGATAGAATGCATGGTGATTTTTGTGAAATACATATTTCATTTTTATATCTCATATTTTTAAATTATTTGAAGAGATTTACAATAGTAAACTGTAAATATGTAAATCCAAAAATAATAAACTATACCATATATATATATATATATATATATAAGAAATATGGTGAACATTCAAAACATACAAAATGTTCCTTTCATCTTGTCATCCCTGAAAACTTCTGCTTCCATCAGACAAGAGCTAATCATTTAAACCACTTAAATGTGTCCATATATCTTGAAATTCATTAAAATTAAATAATAAAAATGTAATATTCATGCGGGCATTTTTAAACAAAATCTTTACTACTCATAGACACTTAGTAATGGGTTATTTGACCATTTCTTATGATTTCTAAAATTTCACTTTTTCTATGAGTTCATCTTGTGGTAGAGAATGATATCATGAATAAATAAATATACTTTAAGTAGCAGCATGAAATTCTGTATGTGAATGTACTGAATTTCTTTTGAACAAATCCCTAGGAATGAAAAAACAGAATAATTAAATAGTAGAGTTGTAACTCAACATTTGGAAAAATTGCAAAACAATTTTCTAAAGTTTTGGAGACTAAGAAAGTCTACCATCAAGGCAATAGCATATCTGGTATGTTCTATAGGATTTAATTCTTCTCACTTATTGAGAGGTGTTTTCTTATGTCTTTCACATGGCCATTACTACAGAGCAACATCAGAAAGAAAGGAAGAAAATTACATTCTTTTGCTTTTTGAAAGAATATCCATTCTTGAGTATTCTATTTTCTTTATTGAACTATTATTTTCCAAAGATCTAGCTCAAAATTCCATCACTTCATGGAAGTGTGCTTCAAACCATACACTTTGGGGGAACACACTCAGTCCTTATAATCAAGCAACCTTTGTTCCCCAACTTTCTTAGATTTAATAATTCAAAGGGTGAATGAGGCACCATTGTTTTCAGTCTTCTTGATCTGCATTTTGAAATGATTTTCTAATTTGTTTTGCCTAGTTTTTGTCTTATTTCAGGAAGGAGAACCATCAACCCCTTATTATTCCACCTTGGTCAAGGGGCTCTGTATTTTCCTGTATACAAATTCACTTTAAGACATGAATGGATTAAATGTCTTGATTTTAAATTTAGAAGAACATAAAAATGGCTGTGTTAAAATACTAGCAGCAAATGAATGCAGTGACAATGCCCAGTGCTACATGAGAATGGAAAATTTAAAAATGTAGTAGGAGGATGAAAAGGGCATTGGGTGATTAGTAAACAAGACAATATACTCTAATAGTTTTACAATGCCATGCTAGTTCTTTAATCTATGTAAGCCTTAAACTTCTCAAGTGTAAAAATTGTGATGCGAATGATCACCTCATGGGGCATTTTGAGAAGAATTATATCGCTTAACATGTAAAATGACTGGTGTACTATATTTGCTCAAGTCATTGAAGTTCCCATTTATCTGCCATAAAGATTACTGCAGCATGGGAGAAAAATATCATTTAAGACATTTTTGCTGAAAGAAAAACTTAAATTGAACATGCTTTTGCCCTCAAGTGTAAATTCTCAATAGAAAATTGCAAAAGCATATTTAGAGGATGAATGAAAATAAAGAAAGGAAAACTGCATTTCAAATTTTATCTTGCAGAAACTAGGAATCCTTGCTCCTGGTATGTGTAGTTTTGATGAATGCTAGAGGGATTTGAAACGCCACAGCAGAAGATCAAAAACAGTTTTGGCTGCCCATTTCAGCTAGATAATTTCAAACTAGTGTCAACATTTTCTCTCTTTAAATACTGTAGTGGATGAAGAATTAGCCATTCCTTTTAATTCCTATATTTCTCAACCCTGTTATGTTACTTTCTTTGCTAACTCTTTGCTTCAAAAGGCAATTGATTTCAGGTAATTGGCTTTTTGCCACTGTAACAAACACATATGCTGAAATAGCCACTTTTAGCTTCCTGTATTGGAAATTGTTCTGTAATCATTCATTCCAGTTCTTAAGCACCTTTTTCTAGGAGCTAGAGTTGTATCTCATTGGTAGAATGTTTGTGTAACATACATACATCCTTCACCTCAATCCAAAAGAAGTATCCTCTATTTCTTAACTTCTAGTGCCCAGTATACAAGGTCAATAATTATTAAAATTGTAAACTAAATAGCAAATGCCAGATTGAGACTGTCTGAGTGGGATAACATCAATGTACAAAGAATTTCTTTAAATCCCATAGTAGTCCTGAAGCTGAGATGATAGTGCTATGGAGTCCTTACAAAGAAAACAAGGAATTTCTGACTGAAAGAAATAATCTTGAGGAGTTCAGATAGAGAACCTACATATCAAGGTGATTAAATCACATTGCAGATTGAACATTCTCAAGAAAAGTATGAATGTAGTGTGATGAGTTCCTGGTCACCTGAAAGAAACATTGAGACTTTCATCATCAGGTGTGAGAATTAACTGTAATTGATGCCAATACACTATAACTGTGTGTGAAATCCTCAAATACAAAACTAAAAACAAATGAAAAAGAAGACATAACATCTGAGTTCAAATACTACATATTTAAACAAATACAAATATACTTTATATTAAGGGTACTAATGGCAACATGTCTATGACTTAGTGAAAAATTGATGTATCCTTTAGAACACTTGATGAAGCATATAGAACACACCTATAACATTGTATTAACTATGGATAATTCAGGAGCAAGGTGTATTGCTGTACAGACACAACAATGATCATAAAATTATGGCATTTCAAAGTGAGGGATATGTCATTCTCTATTCTATTTTTTATTTTAAAACATTTGCAGTATTTTAAATTCTAAAATAAAGAAAATACCTACCTACCTACATACGTACATACATACATACATATTACATGCATACATACATACTGCCAATTTCCTATGAATTTTTTTTAAAGTGAAAAAGAAAATATGGGGAAATAGCTGCAAAAACATGACAGAATTTTGATTGCCAAACATTTGCAATAATTAATGAATTAGTTACACAATACAGTGAGATTGGGCTCTCCTTTGTTTTTCTGTCCTTGCACAGACCAAAGCCTTTTTGATGCCGCCTAATTCTGTTGAAGCAGTATTTTAAAGATAAGCCATTGGTTATATACCAGTCTCTTATATCTATACAGTGTTTATGTGATAACTTTACCATAAAGGTAATTAGTGGGGGATAGAAAAGTACTTCAGTGGTAAAAAACTTGCCTACTAGTATAAAGACATAGGAACCCATTACAAGAAACATAAATTTATATGAACTTATGATCATAACCTTTATTAATAATTTGATCAATGACTTGGCAATACTAGAAAATATATGTTAAAAATTTATCTATTTGGCAAGAATGTTGTTAAAGTGACTTTAAAGTGTTGAAGGTGGTGATGAATCTGTTAAGTGGGTTTTATGCTGTCTCCTAGCTGGAAGAAGTTGTACTAAGTTGAAATGCCAGTAGATAAGAAGCTAAGTACATACATGATGGGTTACAAGGCATTCTAGGATATACAATGAGACCCTGCAACATATGCATAAAACTAGATAGATGACATATAGATAGATAGATGATACAGAGATAGAGAAATGATTAAATGAAACAGAACAAGACCAAAAATTATTCCCATATCCTCACTAAATTATTTCATTAGCCATCATGTTTTATTAACTATTTTTCTTTCATGAATTTTGAAATATGTTCAAATTCAACTTGTAAACATAAATATATTTTTATGGTGTTACTGTTAATAATAAGTGCACTTCTGCTGAAGAGACAATTTGAAACAACTACTTGATCATAAGTGTGTGCGTTCATTTCTGGGTCTTCAATTCGATTCCATTGATCCACTGATCTGTGTCTATACCAGTACCATACAGATTTTATTATTATTGCTCTATAGTACAGCTTGAAATCTGGGATGGTGATACCACCATTTTTTTTAAGGAATCTGAACTTTCATTCATTTTGTGTCTTTAAATAATAGGCTTCTTTTTTTTTTCTTCATAAATAACTCAAAGTAGGAGGAGTTTAAGAAGAATGTTAGTTGAAACTTGGAAGAGCCCTATTGTGAAAAAATAGAAAATGCGTGTTATTTGCTTATAAATCAATACTTGAAATGCATGCTATAATGCAGAAAAACAATAAATGGATACATGAAAATACTATCACAGAACAATAAAAATGTGCAGGAAAATAATGTTCTTAAGCATTATTTATATACGAATTTCTTACATTAAACATGTAGAAAATGTTAAGTTCAAAATGTTTTCAAGGTTTTAAGTTAATATGTGTGTCTTTGTGGCTGTGTATCTATGTATGTCGGGGGGGGTGTATATGTGCAGGCAAGTGCATGGCACAGCGTATCTGCGTCTAGGTCTGAATACAGCTGTTTGGAATCATTTTCTCCTGCCTCCTTGTGAGGTCTAGGCATTGAACTCAGGTGAAAAGATTGGCTCACATGTGTCTTTCCTGCTGAGTCATAAAGTCTACCTAATGCCTAAGTTTATGTGAATCTTGGCTGGATGTTGGTGGAATGCGCCTTTAATCCCAGCTCTTGAGAGAGAATTCAGAGGCATCTGATTTCGAGGTCAGCTTGGTAAAGAATAAGTTCCAAGGCAGCATGCATTACAGAGAGAAACCCAGGCTCAAAAATAAATTAATAATAAATAAATAACTAATAAATTGGATAATATATATGTTTTAATTGCTTTCTACAATTCTAACAAAAGTCTTTGAATCTTTGTTTGGAACGTAGTAATTAAACTTTCTTTTATTCAAAATTCTATTTTATTTACATGGCCAAGTTCTCTAGTATAATTTCATTTTTTAAGTTTTAAATTATTTGTTATTTGAGTATTTCTTTCCTCCATACTATATTTAAATAATTTCCACCCTTCTCCTTGCATCTAGTCCTATTTCCCTCCCACTACCACTCAAATGTATTACTTTTTCTTTCATTATTGTTATTATATTTTTAAACACACACACATACACAGACACACAAACACACACACCCACATATATCTACTGAGTCTGTTGGGTGGGTGGAAAGTATATTATTTAACGCCAACCACTTAGAGTATGATGAACTATCAATGTGTTATCCCTGGAGACTTTCTCCTCTTAATACCCATTAATCATATATAGCATTTTTATCTAGTAGAGGGGCTACTAGAGATTTAACCTTCTACATAGACATGTTAACCAGTACTCTTTATGGAGCTATTTTTAGGTAACCATATTGGTAAGCTTTCACAGTTTCAGTTTCTTTAACATTTCTAGCAGACATTATCAAGAACCTGCTGTCCTGGTCTTCTGGATCTCAGTCTTTCTAAATTTCATGATGTTCTCCAAGACATATGTGAAGGGGATGTGTTGTATATATATATCAATTGAGTTTGGGCACTTTATGGTCAGTATTCCTAGGCACTTTGAACAGTTGTGGGTTTCTATAATGGTTTCCACTTGTTCCAAAACACAATCTTTATAATTATAGTAATTGTTATTATTAATTTATTTCTTCAAGTTACAACTCTATCACAGTCCCCTCCCTCCTCCTCTCCATATACAACCCTCCTTCGCTCTTCCACATCTCCTTCCTCTCCTTCTCATTGGATGAGGGGAGCCCCCACATATCAATCCCCCTCAGTTCATCAGTCAAATGAGGGCTAAGAGCTTCCTCTTGTACTGGGTCCTCATATGGCAGCCCAGTTAGAGTAATGTGTTCCATTAACAGACAATAGGTTCCATGACATATTGCTGGGTGGAGTTTTAAATCTTTTTCACTGGATAGTTCTGTTAGGTTTCTGTCTGTTTGAGTCTGTGGGTTGGTATGATGGTTGTACCATGCTATATGGTTAATATCCACTTATCTGTGAGTACATATCATGTGTATCTTTCTGGGTCTAGGTTACATGTAAGGAGTAAAACATATGCTTATCTTTCACTGTACGGATAAGTATTTAGAACATCTAGACATTATAGTAGTTTAGGAAAGTGACAATAGATTTTCATTTAGGATCCATGAAATCTCAAGGCACATGTTGTTGGCTAGGTTTACAGTACCAGACATGAAGTCCTATTAGACAGTTATTCATTATCTCCCAATATATAAAATATACTGTTGCATCATTGGGAATATATTACTGTATTGGGCATTGTTTTGGTTCACAGCAAGGTAGGAATAATATGCTAATTTTTGTCAATTTGACACAGGATAGGGTCATTTGGAAAGAGGGAACCTCAATTAAAAAATGACCTCTGTTCTTCTTGTTGTTGTTGAAGTCCAGCTTTATTCCAGGTGGTCTGATAGGATACAAGGGGTTATTTTCTTTTATCTTTGAGAAATGCTTTGTGTCTGATTGTATGGTCGATTTTGGAGAAGGTTCCACGTGGTGCTGAGAAGAAGTCATATTCTTTTGTGTTTGGGTGAAGCATTCTGTAGATATCTGTTAGGTCCATT
Source organism: Lophiomys imhausi (assembly GCA_907164525.1). Classification (NCBI taxonomy): domain Eukaryota; kingdom Metazoa; phylum Chordata; class Mammalia; order Rodentia; family Muridae; genus Lophiomys; species Lophiomys imhausi. Next base: position 3,619,333 of record CAJQZJ010015385.1, read on the forward strand.
TGGCTCATGATCTCTGCTAGACTCATTATTTCTCTGTTTGGTTGCTGTCTTGATGACCTGTCCATTGCTGTGAGTGGATTGTTGAAGTCTCCCACTTCTAATGTGTGGTGATCGATGTGTGGTTTAAGCTTTAGAAGAGTTTCTTTTACAAATGTAGGTGCCCTTGTATTTGGCGCATAAATATTCAATATTGAGATGTCATCTTGATGAATATTTCCTTTAATGAGTATGTAGTGCCCCTTCTCTATCTTTTTTGAATGACTTCAGTTGAAAGTCTACTTTATTTGTTATTAAAATGGCTACTCCAGCTTGTTTCCCGGCTCCATTTGCTTGGAAAACCTTTTCCCAGACCTTTACTCTGAGGTAATTATACTACAACCAATTCACCAAAGGGAACAGGAACATAGACTTTGTTCCCTATCAATGAGACACTTTGCCCTAGTGGTGCTGCCTTGTAGGCCCCCAGTGTATGAGCAGGCTTTTGGCCCTTATATGACTGCTGAACTGGGGTGGGGGACTGTTATGTAGGGACACTCCACTCTGGAGGAGTGGTATGGAAAGGACAGGGGATAGAGGGTAGGAGGGAGGAACTGGAAGGGATGGAAAGAGGACACTGTGATGGAGATGTAATATGAAATAATAAATATTAAGAATGACCTCAACAGATTGATATGTATGGAAGTCTGTGGAGAAGTTTTATGATTAATTATTTGAGAGAATTTAGCCAGCTCTGAGCCATGCTATCCTTGGACAGATGATTCTGAGATGTATAAGAAAGCAAACTAAACAAGCTGTGAATAGAAAGTCAGTAAAGACCATTCCTCCAAAGCCATTGTCTTGGTTCCTCCCTCAGGTTCCTTCATTGTTAGAGTTCTTGCCTTGCTTTAGCTCAATGATGTAATATGATCTGAAATTGGAAACACAGTAACACCTGTCTCTGAAAGTTGCTTTTGGTTGTGGCATTTTATCACCACAATAGAAAGCAAAATAAGAAACTATTGATTGTGTTTCTCCCATGGTAATGGGAATAGCAACTTTGCATGCTATAAGAGAAAAATATTGATATAATTTTTACAGAAATGGAATATACAATGACTATGTGGTTTTTAATTGAATTCTAAATTATCTTAATTTTATGTTTGAAATCCCAGTCATGGCTGCATTTAATCTTTTAATGATTAACACAGAAAGGCACATTTTGATATCAAATGAGTGAGGAGAATAAGAGCTTCCATAAATTTTATGAAAACCAATTTATTAAATTGGTTCTTAATATCTTGGATAACTTCCAGTTCTGCAAATGAATGAAATCCAACAATGAAGTGTTTCCTTTGAAGATGAGATTGGTGCATGAAAATGCTCTGTCAGGAAATCTGTCTCTCTCAGATGTAACATTAGTAAGCAATACTGCCTAAAATGGTGTGTGGGGAATGAAGTTAAGCAGAATAGAACTATGAAGGCTATACTTGAAAATATATGATAATTTTCAAACATAGTACAAGGTATTACAATACAGGTTGTCTCTTTGAAGAAAAATATTTAACAATTTCTAACCAACCTTAGAAATCTAGCCTACTCTTCCTTTAAAAATAGCTCTCATTTATAAGATATCCTTATAGATACATAAATATTCACATATACTTTACACTGAGTCTTACACTCAAAGCCATTAAATCAATGTGTTTTCATCATCTTTAATGTATGTTGAGTAAAACATACAAACCTTTAAATTATAATTGAATCACTGTCAATAAAATGTTTTGTACTGAATGCTGTTTATTCTATTTTCGCAAATTTCATACATTCTTTCATTTCAATGGAGTCCTTTACTGAATTTTGGCCTGTGAGATAGTGTACCATGATATCAATTCATATTGAAATAAGGAAAACTTTAAGTTGGCATGAAACACACGAAATCAGCAAAGAGGGCTATGTGTACTGAGGGAGTTTGAGGAAATGATGCTTAGAGAATCGCCACTGTGTATGCCCAGAGGCTGGTTTAATTAGGGCCACAATTCATACTGCAGAGAGTAGTTTTGTAATTACTTTCAAATGACCACATGATACAGAATTCTACAGAAAGGAGCACACAGCCAGTAATGACCCCATTTGCAGCTGACAGTGGTTTTTTATCTGAGGCATTTATTGGGCAAACAACATTTAAATATATGTTTCTTCATATCTTTATTCATAAATAGTTGAGTTTTCTGCACTAGTTTCAGAATACACAGAAGCAATAAAAAGTTAAGAGTACAAGCTTCCCATCTGTAAAATGCATTTTGTTCAATGTAAAGTAACTAAAATGTATAATAAATACAACTACTACCTAAATTTTAAATTGACACATAAAGAAATGAAATCACATAGCTTTAAAATGCACATTTCTTAATGAACACTAAAGTAGAATTGTTTCATTTACTAACTTCAGAGTGTCTGTAGCCTATATATATCTAGTAAAAAAATGAGCCCAAATCATAGCTCCCTCATAAAAATATTCCCATATTTCACTTTTTCCAAGTATTAAATTAATATTGTATCAAAGGACTACCTAAAATCTGAGTCACATATTCTCTAATCCAAAGAAAACTTGCCCCTATACAATGAAACAATGAATTAGGTTTTTATCTTATTGTATTTTAAAATATTTACAATGCCAACTATGTCTAGGTTGTATAAATATATGAATTAATTCACTCATCACAACTGATTGGACTATTAGTATGAAATTCGTTTAGTAGATTAAAAAATACTGCTGTATAGATAATGTAGAGGCAGTGAGTAACGTGCCTTAATGGATAAAGATTTTTTTATCTAAGCCTGATCACCTGAATTTGATCCCCAAGATTCATATCGTGGAAGGATTTAGTCAATTCCTACAAGTTGTCTTCTAACCTGTATATTTTCAATATATCAGACACGCAAACACAGATACACACACACACACACACACACACAAATACAGAGACACACACAGGAACACACACATACAAAAACACACAAGCAGATACACACACACACATGCACACACATACACAGACCTACATACAGACATACATACACACACACACACACAGACATGCACTCACAGATACACTCACAGAGACACACACACAAATACACAGACATACACACATACCCACACACAGACACACATATATACACATGCACACACAGACACACATACACACATAAATGTAATTTTTAAAAAGTTGCATCTTGCCATCTCACTCACAGGTGTAAATTCACATAAAAGTTTATTCATGAATGGTTTTATTTATTAACCTTTATTCATAAGAATTGTGTCATGTTATTTCTTCTAATTTTACTGCTGGTGCCCCTAAAATAACATATTTTGGCTAAACCCAAGAATATACACATATAGAATATGTAAATATCAATAAGCAAAGGGAGTAATTTAGAATAAAAACTAATTTCTGTGAATTTAAAGGAATAGGAAATAGAGCTAAAATTTAAACTTACATTATCACATTTAAGCTAATAGTATTAATACATAATGTGAAATTATCAATTTATATTCATACACATATGAACATTAGTATCTAGGTTATACATTATGAATATGTTGATTTGAAATATTTAAACAGAATGTATTTTGAAGATTCAAATGATTATGGGTTCTTTGTTTTCTAAGATGTCTAATAAAGTTAGAAATATTCTGAAATTATTCTGGATTATGAGATGATTAGAAAGTCAATAAGAAATGATAACATGGCATATTGTTGCTATGTACAAGATGAATAGAATAGCTTACTGTCTTAGAAACACAGGAGACAATATGTGTCTCCTAATTCTTCATGCCAAGCCTTGGATGACTTTCCGGAACAGAAAGAATTTTGCAGGCTCCTCTTGATGGCCTTCAGTGTGACATCTTTCTGATATGTAGGCAAGGAGAACAGGGTTTTAAAATATCCTCCTCTTGTTGTATGCTGCGTTATGAATAATAATCTCAGAGCTCTGACCCAAGAAGCTTGAGGTTTCCTTTTAGAATATCCATTAAATAGTGTTGGGCATTTTATCTTTCATGGAGAGTAGAATTTCTAAATTTCTAAGGTCCTAATATTGTCCAATAATAATATAGATTTCAATTCATCAACCAAGAAACAATATGAAAGAAAAAACTCTGAAAATACATTTTAATAATCAAAGGACCAGAAAAGGACCAGAAAGCAAATTAAAATTGTTAATGCATTAAAATTTTGCCTTAGAAAAATATTCAAGATTGTAAGCAGAAAGTATTTCCTCTAGTTGTCTAGCCATTGGGGGACTGTTGGAGAAAGATTGAGAAAGAAAGGGTGGTCCCAGATGACACTCAGATATTATAACCATAATATATTGAGTTGATTTATGATATGGTGGAATGGTTTAATTTGTTTTCTTATTTTTGGGTGGTTTTGTCATTGTTTTGGGTTTCTTTCTTTTTTTATGTTTTTTTTTTTTACATTTATTTATTTATTTATTTATTTATTTATTTGCTTATTTATTTATTTATTTATTATGTATGCAGTATTTGCTCTACATATGTGCCCGGGCAGCAGATCTCAATGTAGATGGCTGTGAGCCACCATATGGTTGCTGGGAATTGAACTCAGGACCTTTGGAAGAACAGCCAGTGCTCTTAACCTCTGAGCCACCTCACCAGCCTGCTATGGTTGTCTTGAAGCCAACTTCCTGACAACCTCTCAGGAGGCAGAATAAGAAGACCTCCCTCTAACCTTCTGTGCTAATACATTTCTGATCACGACAAAGCACAGGCTTCTGTTCTTTGTTGACCAATATGGAGCTCAAAGATGGGGCATCTTTGCTTCTGTGCACACAAGCAGCCTTGTGCGGCTTCCTGCGGTGGGGCTCACTCCCCAGCATGGCCTTAAAGCCTAGGATCTTGACTACCTCAGGCCACATGCTACTCCAGGGGTTCTGAGTTTTCATTTTCTTTTTTTTTTTCCTTTAATTTTGATTTCTTCAAGTTACATCTCAAGCACAGTCCTCTCCCTATTCCCCCTCCAGTCCCACCCTCCCACCCTCAATCCCCCCATCCTCTTCCCTTTTTTTTTTCTTTTAAGTTTAAGGTATATCTTATTTCCCCCTACAGTTTCCCCTTTCAGTCCAACAAATGGCTCTTTCTCTTATAATAATAAATACAATACAGTACAACAGAGGTAATTAGGCCACAGTTATGAGGGTTATATGGCTTAACGTACACTCCCAATGTCCAGTCCATATGTATTCGGTACCTGACTTTAACATTCTACTATCTAACCATCTCCATGAGTTTAAAGTTCTATATCTGACTCAACATTCATACTAACTTGCAACACAATTTTAAAAGTATCTTCTTAGATCTATAACACTCTCTTGACTCCTAAACAACTCAAAATTTAATTATGAGACTCTAGCTATCTGTTCTTCAACCACCTCAGAGACCTGAGAGGGATAAATATATCTGATTTTATAGGAAGTATAGGGCCTGCAGCTTCCCAAACTAAGAAATGACATACCAGTGGCTGCCTGGACAGTTCCCATTTTCTCTCCATACATTACAGCATCGATATTCAGTCATTTGGCCTCGTTTCTCTGACAGACATTGATTGTTGAGCAGGGGTTATGAAGGACTTACCTACCCTGTCTTGGCAGAGCTAAGCTGTCGACTTACCTGCTTCCAGGTTTTATCCTTTTTGGACAGCATTCTATCTATAGTTGGAGCAAGGGGCTTTTCCTACCAAGAGAAGGCTTGTGACTAATTCAATCATCTCCCACTGGAGATTCTTCAATGCTCATCTTCTACTTGGAGGAGAATAGGGGGTGCTGTCAGAAGTTGATATGTCTTGATATAAAAAAATCTAAAGTTACGAAAACATCTTTGAGTGGAATGCCATATTCTGCAGATCTCTTGAGGTTTTTGAAGAGGCCCTATCTATCTCTTATATTAGGGTAAGCAGATGTTGCTTGTCTCTTACCAGGTTTATTTCTGATTAGCTTAGCAAGTAAATATAATAGGCTGTCATAGTACCTAACAGAATGACTGGCTTGCATAATCATTAGTGTGCATTTCTTAATTATCCTAAACAGTTTATGACAATTAGTAGTAAAAGGCCGAAACATCACATTTCATTTTTTTTCTTTATCTCCTAACCCTTCCATCCCATTTCTCTGGGGTGGGGTGTCCTCATATAACAGTCCCTCATCTCAGTTGAGAGGTCGTATGAGGGCCAAGAGCCTCCTCATTCATTGGGGGTCTAAGAAGCAGTACCATCAGTGAAAAGTGTCTCATTGCTCGGGAGAGAGAACTACTAAACAAACAAACAAACCAATAAGCAGACAATTAGATAAAAAAGACTAAAAAATAGAAAAAATATAACTAATATATAAAAAATAAATAAAAATTAAAAATTAAAAATAAAAAGTCTATGTCCAAGTTCCCTTTGGTGTGTTAGTTGTAGTATTGATACCTTCTACTATATACTAAAATCCTTCTATAAGTGAATAGATGCCATATGCATCCTTCTAAGTCTGAGTTAGTTCACTCAGGATAAGCTTTTCTAGTTCCATCCATTTGGCTGCAAATTGCATAATTTCATTGTTCCTGAAAGCTGAATAATATCCGTTGTGTAGATGTACCACAGTTTTTTAACCCATTCTTCGGTTGAGGGACATCTGGGTTGTTTCCAGTTTCTATCTATTACAAATGAGGCTGCTATAAACATAGATGAGGAAACTTCCTTATGATTCCGTGAAGAGGCATTTGGGTGTATACCCAGAAGTGGTATGGCTGGGTCCTGAGGCAGAGCTATTCCAAGTTTTCTAAGATATCGCCAGACTGACCTCCATAGTGGTTACACAAGCCTGCATTCCCACCAGCAATGGAGTAGGGTACCCCTTTCTCCACACTCTCGCCAGCATGTGCTGCCATTTGAATTTTTGATCTTAGCCATTCTGACAGGTGTGAGATGGAATCTCAGAGTCATCTTGAGTTGCATTTCTCTGATGATTAAGGATGTTGACCATTTCTTCAAGTGTCTCTCAGCCATTAGGGATTCCTCCTTTGTGAATTCTCTATTTATCTCTATTTAGAGACCGAAATCAATAAATGGGACCTCATGAAAATGAAAAATTTCTGTAAGGCAACAGACACTGACATTTGAGCAAAACGGCAGCCTACAGATTGGGAAAAAAATCTTCACCAACCCCACATCTGACAGAGGGTTAATATCTAAAATTTACAAAGAACTCAAGAAATTAAATGCAAATAAACCAAATAATCCAATTTAAAAAATGGGGAAAAGAGCTAAACAGAGAATTTACATAGGAGGAATCATTTCCTAGTTCTTCCCTACAAACCCTCCCAAAGAACCCTCCATACTATCTTTCAAATCCATTGCCTCTTTTTCTTTCTTTTCCATTTATTATTGACATATATTTTCCATAAATATTAAAAGAACAACCTTCTCAGTCAGTATAATTTTCTTAAATGTGTGTTTTCAGGGCTGGAAGACTCTAGGAGAATTTTTACAACTAATTGTAAAGGAATACCTGAATTATATGAAAAAGGAAGTTATACATGGAAGTGTTCTAGAAAGTAAACTTGAATGACAGAATTTATCATATTGTACTGTTGAAATGCAGACATTTTCTATTTGTTTCACTTTGGCACTGCTTGATAAACAAGTACTCTGTAGATACTTTATTCAAAAGAACAGCCTGCTATTGATACTGTTCAAGTAGAACATAGGGAATACACCTGACACACTTGATGCCTTTCAACTTCTGACTCTCCTGTACTTTACCATAGCTGATATATCTCTGCACGTCAAGCTTTGTTAGAGATTGGTCAGCTTTTTTGTTTAAGGATCTCATAAATTAAGAGTCTTTTCCCTGACATATGTTTTTCTTGTGACTATCTGAAAAGAAATATTTATGACATATGCCTCAGAATCTCATAAGCATCTAGAATTATATAATTCTCCAGGGATTTTAAAGAAACTAAAAATGTTCTAAGAAAAATCTTATAAGAGAATAAAGGAAATGAAATTGATGGAAAACACTGAATTTAAAAACAAATATGTAGGGACACTCCACTCTGGAGGAGTAGGACAGAAGGGAGATGGGGTAGACAGTCAGAGGGTAGACTGGGAGTGGTGGAAAGAGGGGACTGTGATGGAGATGTAACCTGAAGTAATAAATAAACATTTAAAAGAAAACAATTTTAAAAACAAACAAACAAAACATTTGACTAATTTCAAAGTTCAAAAAATTGTAGTTACTGTTTAATAGGGCAATTAAAAAATGTCATCACATTTTTTACAATGAAAAACAAAGGGGAAAAACTACTGGTATTTTATTATATATGCATATATATAATGTGTGAATGTATATCATGCAATATGCAATATATATTTATATATATGCATATGTGTATATACATATATACTAAATATTTACAGAAATTTAACATAGAGTGTACATATATGTGTAACTTTTTGAACATATATTACATTCTACATAAATTAGTAGACTCCAGTGTACTAAGATATTATGTCAGTCAATGATTTGTTTTGTTCTCATGTTTTCTTTCAGTATTTCTTATAATATCATCTTAATCTTTCTCAAAACATAAGTTAAACAATATATGAAGGGTGATTTAAAGGAAGGTGATTTATCCAGCAGATGCCTGGGGGAAAGACTCTCAACTAAGAACAAACTTAACTATAATGAACAGTGAGAATTGGGTTGTTGGATTGCAAAATGCCTTGTTTTGCTGAGTGTTCTTACCCAAAAATATATTTTTCTTGTATTTCATCAAAAGGCAGACTTTTATGAGGTAGCATGGTGGAAACCTAAGTTAGATGCCTATTGTCAAACAGATTGGAAATCTTTCTTCCTTGGTGATTATATTTTCATATATAGATCCTAGGTTTTAGAAAAGAAAAAAAGGCTGTAGCTTCAAAATAGTCTATAGGCATTTGAAAATATATCTCAGAGAAGCAGAGAAATATTTTCAATTATGTTTCCTAAAATGAATGTTCTGACCTACACTATACATCAAGGCATTGAAACTTTGTCTAAATTCAACTCAGAGAGCATCAAGGCACTCTGTCACCTCAAATGTATATTGGTCAAGTATATAAGATATAGTCATTGTGTCACCTTCTGTATTTTTCCTCTGCAGCCATAACTGAAACTTCTAGGGCATGTACTCTTAGACTTAGGTAATGCTATAGGCTACAGTTTACCCAAATTAGAATGTGGAAGATGTGTTTACTTTAAATCACTACATTTTCAGTTTCCTTGGTATGATGGCTTGTCTAAAATTGCATAATGCATTGATTTTAGAAGTCAGTGTAACCTCCATAAAGCTAAGGTGTGTGACCAAAACTTATCAATTGTGAGTAAAAGAAATAATTATTTGTGTCTGGACAGATGGAGCTCTTAAGCAAAGGGAACCTATTTTGTAACAGTGTCTCAGAGAAGAGTTGTGAGGCAGATTGCATGTCCAATTATTTTGTAGCTGTAGGCGAACAGGTCAAAAAATAGAAAATTAGAGCTCAGGTTTTTATTGACTACATTTTATCAAATATTTCCAGAAAGATAAGATAAGGAAAGCATTTGCTTGCTGAAAAGCAGAAATAAAAAGAGGTAAAGTATTTTTGGAACCTGGGCCTTGATGCCATGAAGTTTCACAGTCAGCAGCATATTGATAAAGGTTTTGGAAGGCAAGACCCTGTTGAAACTCAGCATTGTGACAAGATAAGACTAGAAGTGCAGTTTTCCATTTATTGCTGAAAATTCTCAGAGGATTCAAGTGCCTTAGGCCAATGATCAGATTAAGGATATGGAGGACAGTTGAACTTCAAAATCAAATTAAGTTATTTTGTGGAAATCAGACTACTGCTTTTCCTCAGAAGCCTCAGATTTCAGTTTACTTCATTCAAATTGGATGATGGGAAACAAGTGGAGTTACATAATTCACACACACATACACACACAATCTCTATCACACATACATATGAACATACATTCTCTCTTATATACACATGCACAAGGACACACATACAGACACACCCACAAACTTTATTTCTATCTTACACACACATTAACATACACACATGCACATATACACACATACATACACACATATATCCAGTATGGTTCTGCATTCCATTTTAAATAAATTGTCATTAACCAAATAAGTTTAATATGTTTGGAGATAAAGTGGTAGTAGAAGAAGAAACTTGAAATATCTGTTAAAAATATATTAAGTGTTATAAAATATATGTTCTTCCATATGCTTGTAACCTATCATATGCTCTTTAACCTGAACAAGTCTAAGACAGTCATGATATTCAGGAAAATAAGGAAAGAATAAAGAAAGAGGTAGAACAATTCAAAACATGCCATGACTTAATCCTACAGTGCAGTATTCGGGACTGCACTGTGGTAATCCCAGAGCATGGCAGAGGTCATGTCATTGTCCATCTAGAATTCCTGAACAAACACTGCAATGCAGTCTTTTCAGTGACTATTCTTTTAACTCAAGATATATATATACTGTTTCTTTTTCATGGTGAGATGTTGAGACTTTGAGGGGAAAAAAAAAGATAACTTGTCTCATAGCTCACAGTTTCCTTTTTTCTTTTTCTTTTTTTCTGGGGGGTTGTTTGTGTTTCTTTTTATTTTTCCAGACAAGAGAGAACCGCAATACATTCTGCTGAAAAAGAGTGCATGAAGCTGGGAAAGAGAAATGGTTGTGAAGATATGGTGAAAAGTGGAAAAAAAGGAACTGTGGTAGAAGTTAGGTCTCCTTAGTGAAATTAGTATGCAGTTAAGCTTAGCATATAGGGGATTGGCCTGATGTGCTTTGAGGCTGCCAAGATGGAAACATGAACTGTCCTATTGAAAGAGCCTGGTAGGAATCCATGCAAACCATGAAAATGATGTCAGTTTCCACAGCAATGGGACTGCAGGACATCGCAAACGACTTTGTAGACCCTCCACCAAGGATAGTGACACAATGTGATATATAAGCCAGAAAGCTCCATGAAGCACGCTTTTTCTCCTGCCCTCACTGACTGAGAGGCCATGCTGGAAAGGACACAGTAACATATGACACATTCTAGCCATTAGGTCATAATAGTCATAAACTGAAAGGTGGAGTTCAAGAGAGAAAGACTGTCCATTGCAAGTTAGCCCAAGTAAGACCCTTTGCCATAATTCAGCCTAGAAAGTCTAGCAGCAAAGTGGGCAAAGTTCAGAAGTACTCCGAGAACTTTTAGGCCACAAAGCCTATGGAAAAAGCCAGCCTTATTTTGTTGTTTGGATCAGACTGACTTTATAAACTGGCCACAATTTGGTGGTTGAAAAAAAAATATCCCTGCATACTGACAAAGAAAGGCCCAACAGACTTTAAGCTTGAAAGAGACTACCTGATGGGACTGCAATAAACGAAGTCACCTCCCCTACAATAGGTTGAGGCAAGGACATGGCATAAAACTTGCTAAGAGAGAATTCTTTAGTAACCAGACGTCAAAGGCCTCTGTCTAGGGGCAGTGAGCAAAGGAAGCAGAATTTGGAAGCTCTTTGGAGAGGCTTTTGGCCTCTGAGGCTTGCCCAGGCCAAGGAGGCCATGGAGACGAGTCACAGACTGACTTTATAAACCAGCCACAATTTGGTGTTTGAAATAAACTGGCCTTGCAAACTGACAAAGTTAGGCCCAAATGGAAACTAAGCTTTGAAAGGGACTGCCTGTAGGGACTGCTGTAAAACCAAGTCACCCGGCACGGATCTACACTAAGAATATTAATATTTTTTAAGAAAGTTAAAATAGCGTTAGTTACATGTTTTTAGATAGGTATTATTGTGTCTATAGGTATTAGAGTTTCTAGATAGATTATATTGGTTTTAGGTTACAGAATTTAGGTATTTTATAGGTGTTTCTTAAGTATTAATAAATATGTGTTATAAATAAAAACATTCTGTTATAAGGAACAAGGGGTTAAATTTTGCTGATATGCATTATATGCATGTATAAAATTCACAAACAAATTTAAAAAGTAATCACTTCATACTATCCAGAAGTTGTGCAATTTAAGTTGTATGGTAAGGCTGGATCTGCACAGGTTTTCATATGTTCCTCCTTTGATGATAATTGGATACACATTATATTTTAAAATAAAGAAAAGAAGCATGATAGAAGCCAGTGGTGTTTAGCTGCAACCATATGAACCAAAGACTATGGGCAACTAAATAATCAGTATCACTGCTTTGTCTACAGTCCATCTATAGTACTGTATAGGATACATACTGTATTTCCATAATAATGACAAAAACACATTGATTTAATAGCTTTGGGTTCAGGACTCAGTGTAAAGTATATGTGAATATTTGTGTATATATAAAGATATCTTCTAAATTATAATACATATATACTTTGTCAAGAGAGAAAATAACATGCACAGAAGCAGTCTGTAATGTATGAAGGTCATTGAAATTAGTATATACTTTGGGCTATGAAAGTTTTCTCATCACTAGCTTATTCTTTCCTAATCTGTGTGATCTCTCAAGGAAAAATTCCTTTGGTACTGGACAGAAAAATGTATTCTCTTCTCACCCTATAAAAAACATATGCAACACTAGTTTGTACAAGTTGCAGTATGGGAAGACAATGTCCTTTTTGAAGACTTATACTTAGTCACTGTATCTCTAATTTTCTTTTGTTGTTTGATTTGCCTAGATTTTCAGACATCTCTTACCCAGAATACACAGATCCTATTTGTTACAGGACAGTGTGATAGCACCCACTTCCAAATTGTATGTTCTGAAAATGAAAGGAATTTTTGCTCTGTGGGGTGTGGAGTGAGTGTGTGTGTGTGTGGGGGACTTTACTGCATGATTTTTTCAGCATCATATTGATGACAAAATGGTAACCAGTTGTCAAAATATTAGACAACTCAGGTAGCAATTTGAAAAGGAAAGGAAGTATCCAAAGGACAGAGTTTGCTCTCATGATTTTCTTAATTGTAGCACATTACCATTCTATGTCAACCAAAACTTGGGTATCTGCCTCTGGACAGTCTATGAATGAAATAATTTCAAAGATCATTTGCTACCATATTGTTTCATTGTCTTATAATACAATATATTGTTAAGTCATTTCTTCCAGGGAAGCTAGTGCAATGGTCAAAATGAGCACATTATCTATTTGAGCCTCAATGTGACTTTGGGGAATAAAAAACATTCTACAACCCACAGACCCAAACCTAACATAGCTATCCTCTAAGAGTCCCCAACCAGAAGCAGATCAAAACAGATGTTAAGATACACAGCCAAACTCTAGGAGTCGTGTAGAAGAAAGGGAAGAATAGAAGGATCTAGAGGGGAGAAGAAGTCTACATGAAGACCAACAAAACTAAACAACCTAGGCCCCTGGAAGCTTACAGAGTCTAAAGCACCAACCAAAAAGCATATAAGACTAGATCTAGGCCCCCTACACACATACATGTGGTCTTCGTGCAGATTTCTTAGCAAGTGGAGCAGGGGGTTGGAGGGGTGGAAGGGAGCTTATTGCTGACATGGATTCTGTTGCCTGTTCGTGGAACACTTTACCCTAGCTGGGCTGCCTTATCTGGCTTCAGAAGAATAGGACGATCTTACTGGTGATGCGACTTGATGAACCAGAACCTGGGTGTATTGATATGGGGCACTCCCCTCATCTGAGGAGAAAGAGAAGAGTGAAAGGGGGAATAGGGAGGTAGGATGGGGTGTGGAGGAGGGAGGGGACTGCGATCAGTATGTAACTTTAATAAATAAATATATTTTTTAAAAAAAGAAGTTCAATATAAGTTCTTATCCCATGGTAACGTAATTTTGTTTGAATTTCTCATCAGAACAGATACCATGTCACTTGTGTCTGTGGTGTGGAGTTAGTATTATAATAGTAGACTAAATTGAGAGTTTAATGTTTACTTCATTTTACTGTCTTTGATGTGATTCAAATACATACATACATTTATTTTGGTTTCATATTAAGTCAATCTGTATATATAAAAATCACAATGAAAGAAATATTGAATAATTGTCGCTGAATTTTGCACAAGAATATTAAGCAGAAATTTTCTTTAACAACATTTTTTAAAATTAAGTTCCCCAAACTTACAGAGAGGAAATTTTAAATAAGTGTAAAACAAGAGCTCCAAAGAATAGTGCTTTAATATACAGGATGGCACAAATGCTCTCTATATGCTCCTCTTGGCTAAAAAAGTAACAGTAATATATCTCATATTATGTGGAACAGCAAAAACACTACTTTGAAGTATTATTTTAGTTTCCTAAAGTTTTGCATTATGCATTCTAAACAGTATCATCAAGGCAGATTAGATCTCTTTGTAATATTTAAATATGATATTACAGAGTAGATTTCTAGAGTCCCCACCCTTGATGAAGTGATGAAAGTACAAGCCAAGAAATAGCTCAATTGGAATTTTGATTTATTTAGTGATTTAAATTGATTTAAGAAATACTTTTTTATCAAAAATATAAACCAAGATTATTTGTAGTTCTAAATATCTAACATTAATATATGCACATATGCTTAACACTAAATGGACTTAGTGTGTTATCAGGAAAAAAAGAATAATTGTAGTTATAAGGAATAAATTGGAGTGATACAGAAGAAACTGGATTCAAGAAGAGGGAGGAAATTCACCATGATCACATAATATTCACTTAGTTCAGGAAATTTTTGCACAGATATTTTAATAGAAAAATAGAGCCTTTCTAATATATTTCAACATCTTGGATATTATATATAGTTTAGAGAAATATGTCAGAGAAATTAAATACTTCCTCTTCACATAAACTATTACATCTACCTATAAAACCCTAAACCCAAATTCCATTTACTCTTTCTTTAGAGGAGTTGATACCTATAAAAAGTTAATTTAGACTTCATATGGAGACAATATGTATGCTTCATATTCAATGCAATGATTTCAGACACATCATAACAGCAGAGGGATGACCTTACATAATGTAGTTACAGACTAAAGTGGACATAGATACTCATAATTACTAGTTTGATTTAATTATTTCTTGGAAGTTCAGCTGACTCATATTGAAAGAGATAAAAATTCCATTATCAGCAGTTGACATAAGAGTCTACCTTTAAACCATAAAGAAATCAATTGAAAAGCTATTACATCTAGAAATAAGATTCTGCAAAGTGTTCAGTTATAAAGGAAAAGTACAAAAATCAATATTTACACAAGTTACTCATTTTCGGATATCAGCTAACATATTTCATAGATGACATTTCAAATAGGTAATTATGTTCTCACATCATGCTCCTTTCAATGCCCTTTCAATATGAATTTTATAATCATTGAAGTTAAAAATGAGGTATTATACATCCAACCAAATATTTTAAAAAGGATTTTCAATTGCTATCATCTCTAAAACTAATTCACATTATAATTAGTATAAATACAAACATTATATAGAAAAGAAAAAACATATAAATCTTCATAGGTTAAACCTATTATCACTCACATTCTTTAAAACATTAAGATGGTAGCTTAGCAAAGGAAATCTCAAAGGGGAAAAATGTAAACAGTAAACATTACTGGTAAATAAACACTGACTTTGAATTGCAGTATCTAAGAACTATAAGTTTCCCCAAATTTTCTATGATTATTCGCACCCTGTTCCCAGGATATTGAGAGAAATGGAATATTTTAGATTTCATATTCAATCAATAAAGTTTTCACACTTGTTTGGAGATCCCAATCTAACATTGCTGTTTTTCTCAACCCCTCACTTGTTGGTTTTCAGTCTAGTTATCATTTTCACTTATCAAAGAAGTCTGTTTTTATGAATGCAGGCCATCACAGAAAATCTCAAAATGACACAATTCAGAGATCAACAGATTGTAGTGACCGCAGTCCCAGTTGGTACATTTACATCACAGAGAGTTCTTCTCTGCTACTGGAAAATTTTGTGAAGGTGATGTAGACAGGGTCTAAGAAAAACAATACTAGGAATTCTGCTGTTTAACTCTCTCCTAGAAATAACTCTATAAACAAAACCAAAAGAATGGCAATGTGAATGAACATGTTAACCTGAAAGAGGAAATATTGTGTTGAGTCTCAGTTGTTAACACTATTCTTATATGAAATTTTTGCATATATTTCTACACTTTGCTTTTTATGCTTGCAATGTTTATAAAATTAGTGTTCATAGAAAAAGTTAATGTTTTATGCAACTCCTAACATTGTCAAGAAATTTGTGATTCACTTCCTGTTCTCCATCATGATTATTTTTATATATGAATTGTTGAATTTAATTATGTAATTATCTTTTACCTCACTGAGAATTTTATATGTCCCTGTATGAGTGAGAAATTTTGTAAATTCTCTTTTGATGGATATAACCATTGTGAGTAACTTTGTTTTAGTAATATGCTTCGATGATAAACCTAGACCCCCTTTTATGTGTAGTTTTCTCAGTTAGTTGGTAAGTTCCAAATAAATTGTTTGATTTTTTCCTTTATATTCATTATTTTCTGTTCCTAGGAGGAATGAATTATCTCCTATGAATATTTCAAAAGTTGTAACAGTAAGTGTGTTTTTAAAGAAAAACTGTTGAAGATAATTTGGATGATAACTTTTTAAGTTTTTTCTTTTATTTCTGTTTTTTTAAGTTTAAAAAAGTAATGTGTTCATGTTTTAAGTTTTATTTGGATTTTTAAAAATTTACTTATTTATTGCTTCAGGTTACATCTCCATCATAGTGTCCTCTTCCACCCTTCCCAGTCCTGCTCTCCCACCCTCTACACCCTAACCCTTCCATCCCACTCCTCTGGAGTGGAGTGTCCCTACATAACAGTCCCCTGCCCCAGTTCAGCAGTCATATGAGGGCCAAGAGCCTCCTCATACACTGTGAGCCTACAAGGCAGCACCACTAGGGAAAAGTGTCTCATTGACAGGGAAAGAAAACAAATAAACCAAAAAAAAAAAAAAAGTCTATGTCCATGTTCCCTTTGGTGCGTTGGTTGCAGTATAGTTATCCTGTACTATACGGCTAAAATATGACTATAAATGAATAGATGCCATGTGCATCCTTCTGAGTCTGGGCTAGCTCACTCAGGATGAGTTTCTCTAGTTCCATCCATTGTCTGCAAATGCAATTTGCAGCCAAATGGATGCAATTTATTTGGATTTTTATATAACAATGTCTAATATATTATATTAATTATAATATATTGTAATATTTTATTATACAGGCCTGACTTTTTGAGTTATATACATTAATACTGTATAACTTACAGCTTTTGTTTAGTTTTAAAATTATTTTTCTCTTTTTTATATTAATTCTTTTGGTAACAAAATTAGGACAATACATCAAGCTTCACAAAGGAAGATCAATTTAGTATTTTAAAGGCAAGTGTAATTTGTTTAGTTTTTTGACTATTTCCATCTGTATATTGAAATTTCATAAATATATCCTTCTACTGAATTAGGAAATTATTGTTGTGTTTTATGGTTCAGATATGAATAGTCCCCACACAAATCCTCATGCATGGAGCATCTTCTCTAGCTGATGGTGGTCTTTTGGGAGACTTTGAAAACTTCACATGGAGGAGCTTACTGAAAAAACTAACTCACTCCAGCCCACCTTCCAGTAGCTTCTTGCTGGTCTCTTCCTGTTACCCTCTGTGCTTTCTCTTCATTGTGAGGTAAATATCCTTTGACACACTGCCAATATGTATATATTGACAGACATGATGTCATGCAACTATGAAATAAAATGCCAAGATTTGTGTGTGTGTGTTTGTGTATTTGTGTAAGTGTGTGTATGTGTATGGAGTGGAGTGTCCATATATATATATATATATGGCCCCGTGAGACTGCTGAGTGGGTAAATTTACTTGCATGCTGCCCACCCAAGAATATGTCATTTCAGAAAAGCACAATCATTCATACTTAAATATTAACAGAGTCACCAGAAGACTTTATTTCAAGAAAAAATATAAATATAAGTAAAATTCCAGTAAGTTTTCCCAGAGGGAATTTTGAGTCACGTAAGGGTTTGACAACTGTTTATGAAAATTTACCTAATTCCTTTGTCAGGTAATGGGCTTAATTCTGAAAATGAACTGCAGAATGTCACAATAGTGTCTTTTTAGTGCGAAGATGAAGAAGGGTACAAACCTGGAACACTCTAGAATCAATAAGATCTCTTAAATGGCTTTTTAAGATATCCAAGTCATTTTGTATGAGTTTAATGAAAAGACATCCTACAGAGTGACTTCTCAGTAGGCTGTTCAGGTTTTTCAGTATTCTTTTCCTCTTAAAACTATTTTATTTTTATTTTAAATTTGTCCTTAAGCTCAGAAAGGAAGCACAAAAGGCAATTATGCTTATAGCTGTTCACAGCATACTGTACACTGTTCTAATCATTTTTCAAGCAAATATGGGGAAGATTACTTTCATTTTGTTATTATTTGTTTGCTTGATTGTCTTTGATTTATAGCATAAAGTCCACTGTAGCCCAGGGAGGCAATAAATCCTTATTTACCCAAAAATGATCTTGAACTTTGGAATTTTTCCCAACCTCATAAGTGCTAGATTTAAAGGTATGTGCCATCATCTTTAACTACTTAAACTTTTATTTATTCTATTACTACTGTTATCCTTCTTCCTTACCAAGCAATATAGCTGAATGAACAAAAGACAAATCATTAGGGAGTAATAATAATCAGCTGTACCAGTAATGACTTTGAGATATTGATCTTTGTAATATATTGGATAATATGTTAGATAATGCAATATCCTTGATAATTTAATGCAATACATGCAATATCACCATAAGATAAACAGTAGTAAATAAGCTTTATTCTTGCAGAGCAGGATATCAAAATATGTGTTGATTGGTACTATTTCTCAGCCATAAAGATATTTGCAAAGATTATGCTTATATATGTTTCTATATAAATATATATATATGTATATTTATGTAACGAAGTTTAATGTTCAGTAAACACATCTATTTAAAGTATTAAACTTATTTTAATTGTTTTATCTTATTCAGAGTTTTTAAAATGTCATCATGATAAAATTCAGAACAATTTCATCACATAAACATGAGAGTAGTCATTCCTAATTCTTTCCAATAGGCCTAGCCCTTACAGTCATTCACATAGTCCCCAACAATATATACTTTCATATTCTATATATGTCATATGAATGAAACCACCAGAATATGTGAAGGTAGTAAATGGATTCTTTCACTTAACTTGTTTTCAAGGTTCAGCAATATCGCAGCACATTGTAGTTCCTTTATAGATGAAATTTTGCTCATTCAATAAGTGTGCCATAGTGCTTAGCAGTTTGAAGCTATAAATAAACATGTTCTTTTCCTTTTTTTCTAACTCTGCTTACTGCAAAGAATGATACAAACATCAATACCAAAATGGTAAATAAGTATCTATTTTTCATTTCTATAAAATGATTCAATTGCTTAGTTTTTGCACTTTAATTTTTAAACAAATGCCAATGTTTTATATTACATCTTTTAATAATTCCAATTGTCATATAGAAGACATTTCAATGGCTTCAGAGTTTTGCTGGTATTAAAGATTGTTAATAAGCTACTTTTATCAATTATACTAATGAGGCAAAAGCAGTTATGTTTTTATTGTTTTAATGTGAATTTCATGGATAATTAATGATATTGAATACAATTTCATAGTTTGCATTTCCATTTATATATCTTGTTTGGAGAAGTATCTTTTCAGAACCTGTGCTTAATTATATTGTTATCTTTTTACTGTGAAATGCTAGGAACTCAAGTTAGAAGTCCTGACCAAATTCTGATTTGCAAATATTTTCTCTCATGCTCTGGAATTTTTTGGAACATGCTATGTTTTAACGAACTGAAGCCCAATTTAGTTTAATTTTTCATTAATTAATTTATTTTTCACTTTATATCTAGATCTCAGCCCCTCTCCCTCCTCTCCTCCAAGCTCCCATTTCTACCCTCCCACCCTTCTCTAATTTGTCCCTCCCCTTAAGAGGAGCCTTCCACCCCAGTACCAATCCACCCTGGTACATGAAGTTGCATCAAATCTAAGCACATCCTCTTCCACTGAGACAAGACAAAGTAGCCCAGCTAGGGGAAAGGGATCCAAAGGCAGGCAGCAGAGTCCAAGTCAAAGACAGACTTGTTCTAATTGTTAGAAGACTCACATGAAAACCAAACTGACCATCAATTCTATATCCAGTCCATGCATGCTCTTTGGTTGGTGGATCAGTCTCTGTGAGCCTCCATGGTCCCAGGTTAGTTGGCTCTGTAGGTTTTCATTTGGCATTCTAGACACCCCCTGCTCCCTGAATCCTTCCCCCAAACTCTTCCATAAGACTTCTTCAACTCTGCCTCATGTCTGTGAGTCTCTGCCTCTGCTTCCACCCGCTGCTAGTTGAAGCCTCTCAGAAGAGAGTTATACTAGACTCCTCTCTCCCAGCATAGCAAAGTATCATTAATAGTGTCAGAGGTTGGCTCTCTCTCTTATGAGTGGGTCTCAAGTTGGGCCAGTCATTGTTTGGCCATTCCTCAGTCTCTGCTTCCATCTTTATCCCTGAACATCTTATATGCTGTGTAAATTTTGAGTCAAAGGTTTTGTGAGTGGGTTGGTGTCCCCCCTCCTTGAATTGTAAGTCTCCACTGGCTACAGGAGGTGGCCACTTCAGTCTCTATATTCCCTGCTGCTAGAAGTCTAAGTCAGTGTCATAGGCATATCCTCCCTGGAGCCTCCCCATTCCAGGTCTCCAGCTTGTCCCAGATATGCCCTCCTATCAGTTTCCATTCTCTCTCCCAACCCTCTCTCCCCCTGTACCCACTCTTCCTACCTTTGATCCACACCCTCATTCTCCTCCCTATCCCACCACTACCCATGTCCCTCTCTCCATCCAATTCCAATGTCTAATTTGTTCCCCTTTCTGAGTGGGATAGTTTATTTTTATTCTTTTCTTTGACATTTGGTTATTTGTAATGATGAATTATCTAACATAATTTGATTAATTTAAACATCCTCTTCAAGTCTTAAGTATGTTAATGTTTGATAACTCAACTAAACTCCATCAGGACTAGACTATGGACAAAGATTATATCTTGATTTTTTCAAATTGGACTATCCATATTTAATCTGCCTTTAACTATCACAGCTAATGTTTTTAGAAACACAAGAAATGTCATTTTCATATTATATGAGGGCAAATTATCTATGCAGAAAGACTTCAAAATGAGACAGTATTCCAATGTATTAAAATATCAGCTCTACACATAAATGTGAGAACTACTGGTGCCACCTCTCATCAGCAGCAATGTGTGTAAACCATTTGTTGGAGTGGATAGTTTGGCACTCTGAATATTAACTAATTTCTAATTATTTATAAGTAGGTGAATTAGCAAATTCCATTTAAAATGTATACTTATTATTTGGCTCTATAAATGTGTGAGTGAATTCGCTTTTACAGTAAAGTTATAAGAACAATCAGTATATTCAGAGACCTTATGTTTTCATTTTTTATTAACTTTTATAGCTATAAGATCACTATGCTGATAAAATATCTTGATATAATAGAATCACATTTAGATTATGTTCACAATGTAACCAATTATATAAACTATTATAGTTATATTCTAGTAGTATTTCCATTATTTACTAAACTATAACTTTCAAAGAAAATACTATAAATAATAATGTTGAAAATATATACACTTATATAATAGAATGATTGAATATGTGATAAATATGAGTTTATATTAAAGTCTATATTTGTTACCATCTTTTCATATATTTTCCTTTCAAATCTTATTCAGTATTAAATTTTTAAATTTAATTTAAGTTTTCATTTTACATCCCAATCATAGCCCTCTCCTTCCACTCCTCTGGGTCCCCTTCTCTTATACTCAGAAAAGGGGAGTCCCCTTCCTCCCCCCTCAGTGCTGTCCCACCCCAGCATATCCAGTCACATCAGGTCTGAATGCTTGCTCTTCCTTGAAAGCCACGCACCACAGCCCTGTTGAAGGGAAGTGATTAAAAAAAAAATCAAGCCTCATAGTCGTTGCCAAAGATAGTCACCAGTCCACTTGCTAGAGGCCCACATGATGACCAACTTGCCCATAGGTTACATATGTGTAGGGGTCCTAGGCTCAGTTCATGCACACCCTTGAATGGTGGTTCAGACTCTGTGAGCCCCATGAACCTAGGTTATTTGACTCTGTTGGTCTACTTGTGAAGTACTTGTCTCTTCATCTTTCTCCCATTCTTCGACAAGATCCCCCACATTCTTCCTAATGGTTGGCAGTAAGTCTCAGCTTTTGTTTGGATCTCTCACTATTGAATATTTCTATATTTATGATTCCCTGTCTAAGTTTTTAACTATAAATATCTTTGAATTTCCTCTCATAACCTCATATAATAAACAAGGATAACAGAAATGGATATATTAATGTAGAGGTTATCCCTAAACAAACATTGCGGCTATTAACTGAAGACTTGCACAATCTTTCTGTAGTTGAAACTTCATTTAAAATATTGAAATAAACAGATATAAACAAATAGAAACAAATACATTAGAAATATGAATTTTTTATTTTAATTTTAAAGTATGTGCTATTAATGAATTCTTATTCATCTCCAGATGAAGCCAATAGAATTTAACATGACATTGTTATTTCTTTTAAATATCCAACATATCTGGGATAGAGTGTGGACCTCTACATTTTCTGATAATTCTACCCATGATTTTCAGAGTGCTATGTTTTTCAGAGCCCATGATTTAGTTCTCACACATGGTAGAGGCATGTCTGTGGCTGCTTTAGCCAGCAAGGCTCAGTACTGACTCTAGTTTTAGGATCTCAGTGGTAGCCCAGCTCACATGATTCTTTGTAGTGACTATGCCTTGTGGCAATTCTCTGCCTGGGTAGGAGGCATTCCATAATATCTTCTGAAATCTAGGTTGAAGCAATTACACACAGTAGTGCACTATCAGGTGACATTTTTAGGAAGACTTGAACAAAATGCTTATTTAATCCAAGTAGGATACTGAAAAAAAAAAAAAGACCAAAGAAACTATTACACCTAAGTGTAGCTGAAGGAGGCAAAAAGTTTAGTGGTGTCACATTGAAGAAAATGGTTGAATGATTACTTACAAGCAATCCACAACTCAAAAGGGAACTATATCACCAAAAAGCCTACCCTAGGCAATGCCTCACAAAACTGTTGTCCTTCAGGGCTCTGAAGAACTTGCAGATAATTCTTCAGACTATCGCCTTCATGCCCCAAGCATCACTGCCTATATAGCCTTGAAGAGGGTTTTTGTGGGTCATAATTTTCTGGAGTTTCTGAGCTTTTACATGAGTTTCTTTCCTGTCCACAAAAATGATCATTCAATTGTGAGGAAATGGCTATAGAGCAACTCCAAATTTTACCCGCCCTGTGTCTGTATTAGTCAACACTACATGGTGCCTCTATGGCTTGACACTATTCTTCTTGAAGAAGAGTCTTGAACAGCACCAATCGCAGCAAGAACCACATATGAGAAAGTTAAAGAACATTGCAATACATGTAGAATCCAGAGAAATGAGGTAGGGAGGGGTTGAGGTAGGGAAGTAACACTGGAAGGCCAAATAATTCCCCGGTATCCTTCATGAAACCTCATTCTGTGAAGACTTTAACACTCAAATCTGTGAAATGAGAGCAAGCTTCAAAAATATCCAAAGTCCCTTTGTGCCTTCTTGTGTCATCTAAATAAATATCATTGTTATATTAGGCTTCTTTTCAAAAGTATTCTCAGCTATGCATTGGCATTGTCTCCAAAGCAGGACTTTTTAATTTTTCCATTGGTCTAGCCCAGGCATCTTTGGAATCATTAAATTATGCTTCCACTTTTTAAGCACAATCTGTCCTTATTTCCTTTGTTTTATTCTGAATGTTACTACAAGTAAGAGAAACATATAGGGTACCCTGTGCTCTGTTGCGAGGTACCTGTTAATATCACTCTTCATCCCTTTTAAATCCTTCCTTGTATAAACCAATAGGACACAGAAAGGATTCAGCCAGTTCTCTAACATTTTTAAAAAGCTAATGTAAATTAATCCTTCCTTCAGTTTTCAATACAATATCCCAAATTCTACCTTATCATGAAAGTTATCACCATTCTTATTTCT
Organism: Lophiomys imhausi; assembly: GCA_907164525.1. Lineage (NCBI taxonomy): Eukaryota > Metazoa > Chordata > Mammalia > Rodentia > Muridae > Lophiomys > Lophiomys imhausi. The sequence goes on from CAJQZJ010015385.1 coordinate 3,643,573, forward strand.
GATAGCATTTTGATCATATTCATTTAGAAACCTTTGAGAATAAAAACACTTAGAGCTCTTAAACTCTAGACTCTCAATAGATTTACTTTCTTTAATACCTGGCTGGTAACATTTTAAGCATTTTCCAGTGGTCTCTTGCATATCCTTCTTGCTTGAACTTGTTACCCAGTTGAAATGGTGACTCCTCAGTTTAAGTTTAACATGAACACTTCTCTCTTCTGCAATGATTTCTACCTTTGTTCCAATCTGTCTCCTTAGCAGAATCTCTGTAGATGAGGAATTGACAAATGTAAAAATTTGTTTCCCGCAAATTGAGAGCTTGGAAATTTGATTGCAAATCCCAGTTGTGTTTATTTCTGTGTGATGCAAGCCCATTCCTCATTTATAATAATGTCTAGCTTTGCTTACATGGCCTAAGGTTAGGAAACCCAAATAGAGACAAACACTGTGCCTTCACAGTGCAGACAATTGTTTTTTTTTCCCCCTTGTCCGTGTTTTTATTTTTATTTTTTTATTATTTGTTTCATGTTTATTACTTCAAGCTACATCTCCATCATAGTGCCCTCTCTCCACCCTTCCTGGTTCCCCCTTCCCACCTTCACCTCCCTCTCCCACCCATCCCACTCCTCCAATGTGGATTGTCCCTACACATCAGCCCTCCTCAGTTCAGCAGTCATATGAGGGCTAAGAGCTTCCTTTTGCCCTGGGGGACTAAATGTCCACACCCTTAAGGCAAATTATTCCACTAAGAGGTATCAAAGTCTATGTTCCTTTTGTGTGTGTGTGTGTGTGTGTGTGTGTGTGTGTGTGTGTGTGTGTGTGCATTGGTTGTAGTTTAGTTATCCTGTACTATATATCTAAAATCCAATTATAAGTGAGTAGATGCCATATGCATCTTTCTGAGACTAGGTTAGCTCCCTCAGAATGAGTTTTTTCTAGTTCCATCCATTTGCTAATGAAACAAAAAATTCGGCGAAATTTCCCTACAGCTTTTCTGTAAGAATTAACCATAGAGTTGTTGGAGCCCTCATGATTGAATCACTTTCAATAGTTCCAAGAGCTATTAATGCAGCAGCAAAGGTTTTGTTACATGAATTTTGATTTCCATCAGACCACAGCAACTGTGGAATTGTGTCATCTGCTTCTTATTAATATGTCATGTCCAATTCTACTTAACAAAGTGTGGTTTATATATTACATATAGTCCACAAAATATTCTTTTGATCTTTTCTGTTGTGTGGAAGATTTGATGAAATGTGGAAATTGATGGCTTATTTGATATGTAAGCACATCTATATTGCACTATAGTCCCTAATAATGCAATTGGGGTGTTAATTTATAAAATCATATATCCATGAAAGTTATTTTATCACTCATAATGTAGAATATATAATGTAAATCAGCGAGACTATAGATGAACATTCTATTAACTGCCTGCTTTTTATTGAGGTTTCCTAAGTCATATGCACATGAAATGAAATGAGTATGGACGTCCTTATATTTACCTTTTAAATCTCTCATTGGAATACTCTCTATATTGCAATAAATGTCAAGGAAATATTGGTAAACTACTGGCAAAAATATGATAGAGTAAAAACATTGTAAAACTCAAACTATATTTCTGTTCCTATTCTTTTTTCCCTCATATTAGAGATATTTCAGTATTTGAGCAGTTTGCATCAAATCATGGAGAATGCAATTTCATTCCTCTGCAATAAATCTCATTAAATAAAACCAGATAGATTTCCATGGAGACTCAGAATACACTTGGATGTGCTTGATGGTCTGCAGTTTCTGGTGGAAATTTGTTTTAAGCAGTTTGCAATAATCCAATTTTATTTTGACAAGTTTATACTAAATGTCACTTCAGAGTATTTCAAGATTTTTTTTTTACTTCAGTAATACAATTTTAAAGCAAGAAATGGTAGCATGTATAATTTACGTCAAAACTATTTGTTCTAAGTCAGAGAAAGCTGTTGCATAGAGGATGTAAGTGACATGCTTACTCGAAGAGCTAATAGGAATGAGAAATTGGAAAACAGCTTTGATGTGAGTAAATTTTAGTATTTTAAATATTACTTCCCATCAAAGTCATACAAAGAGGAACTTAAAAGTAGAAGCGTCTTTTATGTATAAGTCTAAAGGAATGTTTGTAGTGAAGTACAGAGATTTGGAAAACTTATTTTCTGTCCTGAGTTTCTCAGGCAGGCAGTTTTTCAGCAGTTCTTACACATCCATCAAGCCAAGACGAGAGGAGTCAGGATCTCCATGGACTGACTCAATAAAAAAATAACATAACAGTGTTTTGCACAGTCATTAGGGAAGGCTTTGAGTTTGTTATGTTCTCAAAGAGTTGCCGTACACAGATACTTCTGTTCATTTGTTTCAGAAATATAATCATGCTGCTTTAAATTTTGATATGCTTAGATAGTATTTAAGAAGGAAAAAGATTGTAAAAAAATGAGAAGGAATTATTTCAGAAGTGACATATAATAAAACTGGTAGACAAGAATAATTTAAGAATGGTCAACAGAGAATGTTTTAAAAATCAATAGAACCTCATATATATATGAAATTCAGTTCATAAAATTCATGCAAATAATTCAAACATTTTTAAGACTTGTCAAATAAATAAGGTAGGTAAAAATACTGATATTTCCACGAGCAATCATTTGTTACAAAGTAGTTTATTGTTTTGCAAATCTTACTAATGTTTTGTTTATTAGGTAAAGAAAAAGGAAGAAACATTATTCTATCAACTATTTCTGAAATGTATAAACATATTTGTAAATGTTTTATGTAACAATCATAATGAGTTTTTATTCATTTTTGTAACTTTATATTTATTTAATGTGTCTGTTTCTCTGTGTCTATATATATATGGGTGTGCATGAGCCATGGTATAAATGTGTAGTTCAAAGACCATTGGATGAAATACATTCTTCCACAGGGTAGTTTCTGGGGATCAAAATCAGGTGTCAAACTTGGCAGCAAGCATCTTAATGTATTGATCTATCTCACATACCTTAGGATAGAAACTTCAATGAAATGAAGTAGATATGCTAAAGTGTGGTCTCTTTAGTAAATTAGTACGCAGTTCAACTTGGCATCTGGCAACACATAAAACTCGGTGTCCCCTTGCCTTGCTGAAATGGACAGAGCATAGTTGAGACCATAGTTCTGTGAACTGCCCTGTTGAGGGGCGTGGCTAAGAAACTGGACAAACTGCGAGAGGATGTTAGTTGCAAAAAAGAAGAAATTGGAAAAGCTGTGAGAGAACGTCAGTTGCTAAAAGAAACCAGGCAAGCTGCTAGAGGAAGTCGGTTGAAAAAAAGACAGGACTGCTGGAAAGAGTTTCTTAAAGGCTCCAGAGCGCCAGAAGCGTGTGCAAGGCAAATAGAACTTAAAAGCTCTTTGAGAAGTCCTTATTTTGGCAGTTGGAACAGATTGTATTTATAATTATAAACTGGCCACAATTTGGTGAATGAAATAAGCTGGACTTGTGAACTGGTAATATTAGGTCCAATGTACAGTAGGCTTAAAAGTAACTGCCTGCTGGCACTGTTGTAAATCAGATTATCTTGCATGGACCTTCGCTAAGAATATTAATACCAGTTTAAGGAAATTAAAATAGGGTGAGTTAGGTAGTAGATAGGTGTTTTTTAGGCACCAATAAATACAAACGGAAGTGTTTATAAATAAAAATATCTGGTTACACTAAAGGATTAAATACAGAAAATGGATAGACAATATTTATGCTGAATTTTAACAGCATAATATGAATTTTCTTAGAATATAATAATAGTAGAAATCCACTTTCAACAATACAATGCACTTTTGCACACTATTGAAAACCAGCAAGTTCAGACAACTTCATTGATAAACTAGTCTTTCAACTTGAATCAACTGCCTTCTGAATGCTGGAGATACAATTTCCAATAGCATCAGAAGTTTTTGAAACATGTAAAAATGGATATGGATGATATAATTCTTTAAGATAACTAAATAACAAAACAGGGATAGGTTACTAAAATATAATACAATTCACACTTTCCTATGAGTTTCTTTAGCTTTTTTTTTGATACTGTTTCTAGTTCAAAGTCATGATAGCAGTAAACAGTCAATTTTAAATTTCTGCCAGTTTTTTCAGTCACTGTAGGCTATTTCTGTCTATTTGTGCTTCCTTTGGTCAAATTGTGTAGCAGATTGTTACCAGATAGTCCTGTCAAGTACTGTCCCAGAAGCCAGCTGCCATGATTATCCCAGATGTCACTTGCTGGTGCCAAGCAGCATGCATGTTTTGTACGTGCGCTTCTTTACAATCAGATTGCTATTTCATGAAGCCTGTTAAAAACACATCTCTATTTCTCCTCATACAAAAAAAGTGATCTGTTCTACAAATGCCATAAATTGATCTTCCTGGAATGCAAATAAGACATTGTTCACATAATGAGACCATAAATTTTATTCTATAAAATTTTCTCATTTGTCTGTGAAGTCATATCAGTAATTTTAAAAATATTTGTTTTTGAGTATTTTTACTTCTCATTTATCCATAATAATTTTTAAAATGACAGTCTGTCCTTACTTATTCATTACTTCAAGAATAAAATATGGAGCTGTTGTGAAATAAAGCATTACTTATTACTAGACATGTGAAAGACACAATCATTGTCAAATAAGTCAGTCCTTACTGTGAACAACCAATCATCAAGTATATAGATGTTTTAGTACAAACCCATGAAAATGAAGCAAAAAACTTCTACACTATGAAATAAATAAGGTTTGCATGACTTCTAAAATTGTTACTGTTATACATTCATAGAATAAACTACTTGGAGAAGATGTTTTTATCTGATTGTACTTAATTACTTAGGAAAATATTATAATTATAATTTTTATGTAATTTGAATTTATATAGCCTTGGAAACTTAGATGCTTCTGTGGTAATTTTAATTTTATCTTTGAAATTCAATATAATGAACTTTGATTGTATTTACCCCTCCTCTCCTCTTAGACCCATCCTCTCAACATTCTTTTCCCTAAACTCCCATTTTTGAGTTTTCCTTGTTTAGTTTTGTGTTTAAACTGATAAAGCTTAGTTGTGCTGATAACTACACTTGGATGTGAATCCTGACTTGACATGCTGTCAGTCTATCAGGTCTTACACTTAACAGAAACCAGTTCTTCCTCTGCCAACAGCTATTCAATACCAATAGCTCCCCAGTCAATGGTGAGATTCCATTCCTGTCATCTGTCTTCCTTTCATGCTGAGATTTTTCTGCCATTTGCTTATGTAGGTCATATGCACACTGTCACAATCACAGTGACTTCCTATGTGTAACTGCCTTATTGCACCTGAAAACACTATTTTGGAGTTATTCACAACCTCTGCCTCTTATAGTCTTTCCTCTCCTGTTCCATGAAGATCTCTGAGCTTTGTAAGAAAGAATATAATATGTATGTCTGATTTAGGAATAAACACTCTACAGTCTCTATTATTTGCACTTTGAGAGTCTCTGTAAATTGCCATCTCTTTCAAGAAGAAGCTTCTCACATTAGGGCCAGCAGATGCAGCAATAACTCTTAGGAAATATGTTTATTGTTATTTCCATTTATAAGACTAATAACATGTTATCATTTAGAGCTTATGACCTATGAGTAATTTATACAAACAGAATTCAGGCATGAACATCAAAAGTTCAAGCCATTCCCAGTCAGGATAACAGTATAAAAATAGAACCAAAGCAAAACTAAATCTTAGCTGTTATTAATATTAAATATTTTTCTTTTTTATTTATTCTCTCAGGTATTACAACCTGACACAGTTTCCTCTTGCTCCTCTCCTCCCTGTCCCTAACCCTAACTCCCCTCTTCTAAAGAATCACTCTTCTTCAGTTTCCCTTCAGAAAATAACAGGCCTGCAAGGAATATCAAGCAAACTAAGCATAAAAAGTTACAGTAAGACTAGGCACAGATTCTCATGCCAAGGCTGGTTGAGGAAACCCAGAGGGAACAAAAAGGTTCAGAAAACAGACAAAAGAGTCAGAGACATCCACTACTCCCATTGCTAGGAGTCTCAAAAGAAGATAAAGCTACATAACCATACCATATATGCAGAGGATGTAGGTCAGACCTATGTAAGTTCCTTGGTTGATGGTCCAGTCTCTGTGAGCCCAAATGATCTCTGCTTAGTTGATTCTGTGGACTGTGTTCTTCTAGTGTCCCTGATCCCTCAGGATCCTACAATCCTTCCTCCTCTCCGCAGGATTCCCCAAACTCTACCTAAGGTTTGGCTGTAGATCTCTACATCTGCTCTTATCAATTGCTGGATGAAGCTGCTCTGATAACAATTATGCTAGGCTCCAGTCTACAAAGTCTATTTGTAACATTTGAGAAACAGTGGAAGATTGTCCCTACAGCTATTGAAGCTGCAACCCACTTACTTTGCTTGGCACTGCTATAGCTTTCTGTGACAAATTCTAGGTATTATGTGTGTCTTTCCCTTCCTGACTGAGGTCTACATTAAATCCCTTGTTTCTTTTCAGGTCCTTGTATCACGTACTGTGGGCTTCTTACATGTGAATCTGAAACGAACAACATATTCTCCCATTCTTTGTTTTGTCATCTCAGTAGAAGTTGCAAACTACATGATTCTTGCAAACTACATGGCTCAAAATTTTCATCACATAGATGTCACCAAGGCATTTCATTTGTGAATCTTGAACCTGGAGACGCATGAATTATGCACACAGCAACATTTAAATTTATTTCAGGCTCAAAAAGAGGAGCTGTATACCGAGACATTCTTGGATGCACAGATTTTTCCATAGAAAGTCATTGCAACCAAAAACCCCTCATATTAGTAATTTTCTGAGGGTGATGTGTGAGTGATCTTACAGGTTTCAGAGATAAATTGGAAGCATCTTTTTCATTTTTCCAGTTTGTGTTTCTGATTTTTGAATGATGATGGGCCATTGCTAACTGTGCCCCAATCATCCACATGGTCCCTCATGTAAGCTTTTGGTGCCTATCTCTACTGTTAATTTAGTTCAACTTAAATCATTTTAGGGTATCCCTAGCCTACTCCTGTAAAATGTAAAAGCATTGCCTCCACACTTTTATGCACACCTCTAGTTAGTGGCTCCGCTTCCCTAAACTAATCCCCTTCCTAGCGAGCTTCCGTCGGTATAGCAGAATGCTATTGACTCATTTATGCTCTGACCTTTTGATTTTCAAGGTCCCCTGGTGGTCAGCTAGGGCTTGTCATGGGCCCACTTGCTGGCTATGGAGAGAATTAGATGCCTTGACTCAGGAACAAGAAACCAAAGGACAGTAAGAAACTGGGTTATTACAATACCATGTGAAAGAAAGGCTCGAATGACCTAAGGATCTGCTGGAGTAACATTACTCTAAAGCTTTCCCCACTTTCCGGTATAGGAACCCTGAGGAACCCATGTCCTAGATACAATTCTGTGTTTATACAATTTCTCCTGGGTGTGTGTGTGTGTGTGTGTGTGTGTGTGTGTGTGTGTGTTTTGTGCACATGTTTGAAATGCACACAGAAGCCAGAGAAAGATGTCAGAAAACTTGTTTATTCACTTTCTGATTTCATTGAGACTGGATCTCTTAAAGAACCTGGAGTTTGCTGGCATTTAAGAAGGTTCAATGAAAATGACATTTCCTCCCATAAACAGTTCTGGGGTTACAGGTACACAATGACCAGTCTGGCCTTTAATGTGAAAGCCAGGACTTCAACCTCAGGCTCCTGAATATGCCCAGTGAGCTCTTTTAGCTACTCTGACATCTTATCAGCCCCAATAATGTCTCATTTTTTCAAATTATGTTTGTAAATGTGTTTAGTTATCAAAATGTATTTCAAAAGGTAGCAATAATACTGTAGCTCTTTTGAAAATATTATGGTTGTGAGGTTTCATAATTAATATAAGGCCTTAAGAATAATGCTTTCCAAATTAGAAGAATAAAAATTACTAACTTTACTGATAAAATATTAAAAAATACAAGTCATAAAACACCAAAATATTAATTCATTGATATTCAACCATTTTATTTATCTTCATTATATTCACTTATAAAACTATAAAATTATTTATTTTGCAATCCATTACTATTTGTCATGTCAACAATGATAATAAAATGAATTCAACTAATCAATTTAGAACTCACTTCTTTTTCATTCATTCTCTTTTTCTCAATTACATACCAGTATGTATTTTGTTAGTTTAGCTATGAATTGATCTATTTCATTAAAATTGTTGCAATACAATCTTCCTTTTCTAACTGTGCCAACACTTCTCTTTTGTGTTTCTGTGTCCTATAACATTTATTTGTTTTTTCCATTTTATGTCCTTGATTTGAAGCTGGTGGTTTTGATTTTGTATGTAAGCCAAAACTTTTGTGATTAAGATGTTTCTTATCTAAATAGGTGCCTATTATTAACAGTTGTTTATTACTTTTTTCAATTTCATTCTATTGTTTTACAAATGATTTATATGTTTGAACTGAGTGCAGTGATAATTGCAGAACTTAAAAGAATGAAATGGGAGATTCATCAGCTCAAAGAATCTATCTCAATAATTAAGTAGCTGCCTAGGAAACCAGTAAAATATACATTTGAATTAATTAAAATGTCTTCAAATTTCTTTTTTGACTGCATATTTAATCTATTAATATGTATGCTTTTTATTTTGTACATTTTTATTTGATTCCTAATATAAATTCATTGTAACCAGAAAAATATGTGTGACTTTAAATGCCTTACAATCTCACTTCCTAATAATATGATATATTCTGAAATATAACCTATGTATAAAAGAGATATTCTGTATTCTGTAGTTATTGACTTATTCTATATGCATAAATTGAGTTCATTGAAATTTTTTTAAATCATCAATATTCTTGGTCAAAATTAAGATGTTTATATAAATTAGTAATAGGAGTTTGAGAAGATCTAACTAAAAATATTGAATTGCCAATTTCTCATGATTCAATCACTTCTTAAAAGTACTACTTTATAATTATTTTATTACTTTATTCTTTTATGCAATTATGAAACTCATTTTAAAAAGAAAAATCACACATGATAATCTCCCTTAATGCTGAAAAAGCATTTGACAAAATCCAACACCCCTTCATGCTAAAAGTCCTGGATAGAACGGGCATACAAAGACCATACCTAGAAATAATAAAGGCAATATACAACAAGCGAGTAGCCAAAATCACATTAAATGGAGAGAAAATTGAAGCATTTCCTCTAAACTCAGGGACAAGACAAGGATGCCCACTTTCACCATATCACTTCAATATAGCACTTGCAGTTCTTACTAGAGCAATAAACCAGCTAAAGGAGATCAAGGGGATATAAATTGGAAACTAAAAGTCAAATTATCCCTATTTGCAGATGATATGATAGTATACAAAAAAATGAACCCCAAAATTCCACCAGAGAACTCTTACAGCTGATAAACACCTTCAGAAAGGTGGCTGGATACAAGATTAATTCAAGAAAGTCAGAAGCCCTTCCTTATACGTCAAATTATATTGTTATTTTGTAAAAACAAAACAAAACACCAATTCATTAGATCACAGTGAGAATTGATTTTAAGGCTGTTACAGATTTTTTGTCAATATAATCTGATACTTCCAAATCCTAAATAAACATATTTAATTTACCACTGAGTATAACTTTCTAAATCATAAAACTAGAAGTGTAATTAAAGTAGAGATTATATTACCAACTCCATATGGTGCTATCATATCTCAATGTAAATATCCTCATTTATGTAGGAAGGTCAGAATTCTGCTTTGTTGAAATAAATTATTATAGTATTCTGAAGACTATATGTCTTCCACTTGACTATATGTTAAGAAAAGTTACCTTTAACTGAATAATTTATATTGGTGTGTGTTCTAATTTATTTTTGTGGTGTAGTAAACATCAAACTCTAATACAAAATGACACACTACAACATATCTGTGCCTGCTGTGAAACTTGGAAATTCAGCCTAGAAATAAGTTAAATTTGTCCTTGGATGTCTTTAACTCATTTCACAAACTGACAGTAATTGACACTTAGTTCTATAATTGGGTCTTTCCCTACCCCTGCTTTTTCCCATGGTTATTTTTCTAAACCAAGTTTTAAAATGGAAAAAAGTAATTAATACATATCTTCTAGTGAAGAAGCTATTAGATATATGTGTATGTGTATTTGTGGTAAAATATAATATTAACAGGTGACAGACTAGGACAATCTCTTATATACAATGAAATATGAAAAATTATTTATATTGTAACCTTTAATATATACTTATAGAGAGGTATATTAAGTGACATGTTAAAAGACATCTTACCTGCATAATACTGAAAAGTAGCAAACAGTTAAGTGATATCAGAAAGAAATGTGAGATTTCAGCCATGTCTCTTCTCCCAAAGAAAAACTTGGCAGCTATACATGAATAAAAATAACTCTGGAGCTGGGCCATCCCAATAAGAACATGTAGTAGTACTTCGGAAGAAACAGAAAGTGGCCATGCAACTAATGGTATAAAGGAAAGATTCATTATGCTTACATCATTCTTCCTTTGAGTCAAATTTGCACAGTGCAAGGATGAAGCTCCCTAGATAATTACTACACTCTAGAGTACAAAGGACAGCAAAGAGTGAACAAGATTCTCTTGAAATTTGGACTATTACTCCAATGACCAGACCTAGCCTAACATAGCTTGATACATGGAGAGAATTGCTCAGTTGAATGGACTGAAGTTAGAGAAGAAAAAGAAGGATTTAAACCACATGTATGACTCACATAGCAGAAGTCAACATAGAACTCAGAACCTTGCTTTTCAGATAATAGATGTCATTCATTTTTTAGATGAAGGCCTTAAGGTTTCAAGTAGATACTATGCCCTAATACACACTTTTTCTAAGAATTTTTCAATATTTATGACTGTAGATTCCATTAATTCTGCCACAAAGAATGAGAAAGATAGAATAGGTATAGTGGACCCAGTGTCTTATGCACAGGAATAACTTAAGTATTCATCTTCATAGATTCTAGGTACATAAACCATGATACCCTTTTTTTCATCCTCTGAACTGGGCCTTTAACACAAACTAGCTTTTAAAAGTCAAAAAGGACAAAACTTGGAAGCAGGTAAGTCTACAGCTTAGCTCTGCCAAGACAGGGTAGGCAAGTCCTTCATAATTACTGCTCTACAATTAATGTCTGTCAGAGAAATGGAGCCAAATGACTGAAAATTGATGCTGTAATGAATGGAGAGAAAATGGGAACTGTCCAGGCAGCCACTGGTATGTCATTTTTTTAGTTTTGGAAGCTGTGGGCCCTGTACTTCCTATATAATCAGATATATTTCTGAGGTGATTTAAGAATAGATAGCTAGAGTCTCATAGTTAAATTTGAATTGTTTAGGAATCAAGAGGGTATTCTGGATCTACGAAGATGTTTTTAAAATTGTGATGAAAGTTAGGATGAAAGTTGAATTGGATATAGAACTTTAAACTCATGGAGATGGTTAGATAGTAAAATGTTAAAGTCAGGTGCCAAATACATATGGACTGGACATTGGGAATGTATGCTAAGCCATATAACTCTCATAATTGTGGCCTATTTATTTCTATTATTTGTATTGCATTTATTGTTCTAAGAGAAAAAGACATTTGTTGGACTGAAAGGGGTAGCAGTTGGGTGGAAAAGATATACCTTATACTTAAAAAAAAAGGAAGGGGATGGGTAGGTTGAGGCAGAAGAGAGTGGGAGGGTGGGACTGGAGGGGGGAGTAGGGAGGTGATTGCGATTGAGATGTAACTTGAAGAAATAAAAAATAAAGTAAAAAAAAAAAAAAGCCAGACTTTCCTAGTCAAGGCAGGAAGCTGAACCTGTTGGAGAAGGAGTTCTTGCTGACTAGAGGATCACTTGAGGTAGGCAGAAAACCTCTCTCTGGAGACAGGAGCTAGAAACAGATTGAGAAGCTCAAGCATCTGAACTGGTAAGATATTGAGTTTGGTTTGAAATCAAGAAAGTAGAGTCCTTAGGGAGAGATTTTGAGATTAAAGTAGACGATTATTTTCTACATTGGAAAAGATGGAAGACAAAGTGACCCAGTGCTTCTGGATTCCATTTGAGTTTGTTTCTCTTAGCATACAAGTAATTTTTTTAGTGATGATAACAGCTTTATATAAGTGCTTTAGGAGAGAGCATGATAAGACAGACTTGGAGAAAGAAGAGACTCAGAAATTAGGTGCTAATTTAAAGGCCATATAACAGAGGTTGGAGGAATCATTGAATCAAAATAGGGAACCTTCAGAGAAATCACATCTGAAACTTATAATAATACCAAAAGTGGTAGTTCAAGATGAGAAAAATGCACAAAGTCTTGAAGTAATATAATACAGTGGCTTTCATGTTCCACTTTGAGAAATGTAATATATGCCTCATGCCATGGGTTCATATTCAGAATTCCAATGAGCTTTTTCCTTAAATTCGGGAGACCATGATTCTAAGATTACATATTTGTTAGAGATGGTGACTGTCTTGGAAATACTTTTGCAAATTGGAGTGTATAGTACTTCAGCATGTACATCCACTGGAATACAACAATTGTTTTAGACATTATGACATGAAACCTGTTACAGATATAACTTCTAATCCTATAGATCAAATAGTTGCAAAAAGATCTAACAATAATTTTTAAAAGATGGTCATAAAACAGAGGGGAATATGATAAGTCCAGAAAATAAATTAAATAATGATTTATTAATTTAAAATTTCTTAAATGATAAAAGTTGTATACCTGCTAAAATACACTGGATTTCAGAAAAGACTGGTGAATTAGATCAGATTATAAAGGTCCTAATTCCAAAAAGGAAGATAGAAACTGTGTTGCATTGTGGAGGAGAATATGCTCTTATCTTAACAGGAAACAAAAAACTATATATTCCATCTAAATTGAAAAAAAATCAGATTTGAGTGGAGAGAGACCTCTGAAATATCTTGGCTAAAGATAGAAGGAAAGAAATCAAGGAGTTCAAACAGGCCAGGTAACATAATTTGCTGATTCCTCCACATGGGACCAGCTCTGAGACTGAAACATGAAAATGTTTTCATCAAGGACATCAGTTATGTATGGCCCATAAATTCTTGGCTACAAAATACTCAGGACTTATCATGCCATTCTTTTAAATGGCATAGATAAAAAGTTTATACTACAGTACAAACTAACTTAGATAGAAAAACAAATGCTTTTCTTGCTCAAACAGAAACCAGAGAATCATCTTTAACTGGTATGTGCTCAGTGCTCAGTCCATATGTATGTTAATGCAAAAATATTTAATATTTTTGAAAGTTCATGTTTGCAGAGCAAGAGGACCAGACACACACGCATGCACACACACACACACACACACACACACACACACACACACACACACAAAGCCAGACAAGTAGCCCAGATGATCCTATCTCAAAGATGACCTTAATAACTGATTCTTAAAAATCTGTATCAAGGACAATTTCAAAACAACAATCTAGATTATCTAGCATCACAGGATGTTCAGTCATGATTTCAGTTAAGCTCTGAACTGTCTCAGCATTCATACTGAAGAGCAGAAGTTACAACTAGCTTTCTTAAGACTGCACAAAATCCCAATTTTCTTGGGCCCATAAGAAAAAAACTATATCCCTAAACATCAAGAATTAAGAAAACTATGTACCATTCCCATGAGGGGAGGGAGATGGTTTTTAGTTGTTCTATGGGTGATGGATGCTTGTTATTGTAAAGGGGTTGGATATTGTAATGATAAATAAAAGAGCAGGTTATTGTATCTACTTTTAGACAAAAGAGCATTAATATGCAAAAATTTTTACATTGGTATAAATCTTTGATGTTGATACAGATTTAAGATTATATTTTATTAAATTATGCTAAGGGATTGTACCTATGTAATTCTTTAAAATGCAATGTTAAATTCTAGTTCTTGTGAAAGCTGCTATTACCAACTAGTTAGGATTATTAAGAAATCTGTACTAGCAGTCAGACATTCAAACTCATGGTCAAGTTAGATATTAATATAGTTAATCACAGAAATATGCTTCCAGGGTTAAACAGACAGTAAATAGTTAAAATATATAGTTTGCTTGTTCAAACATAGATTGATAGATTTATAAATAAATAATGTCTTCAAAACCCTCAAAGGTGTACAGAAAATGGAATTTAAGGATTTTTTATTAGAAATTCTTTGAAAAAGATAATCAGCTCCTGAAAGCTTCCATTTGACATGGAAGAAGACAATGAGCATCAAACAAAACAAACAAACAAACAAAAAACTCCATCAGGAGATAATTCCTACTGGGCAGAAATGCCCCTGCTCTTTTCAGCAGACTATATACAGTCCAAAGATGGACCAGAGCTTAAGTGCAGGTAAGTCCGTTGCCTATTCTGCAAAGACAGGACGGGAAAATACTTCTTATTACTTTCTGTACAATTAAGTCTGTTAAATATGCTTGGCCAGAAGGCTGAAGATGATGCTCCAACAGTATCAAGAGATATTTGGTACTGTCTAGGCATCAGATTGTCATTTTTCCATTCTGGAAGCTCCTAGCCTACATTTCCTACTCACTCAAAACTCAAACAATAACTTTGTACCTTCTTAAGTCTCTGATGCAGTTTAAGACTAGATAGTATATTCTTACAGTTAAATTTCAATTGTTTAGGATGATAGAAATGGATTTACATATATACAGTAGACTACATTATCCCAGGGTGCCAAATATACATATGTAAATTTTAGCTAATACTTATCACAATTGTTATTACATATAGTTTGTTATTGTAAGACAAAGAACTTTTTATTATACTAAAGGGGGAAATGTAGGGATATTGTCATTGTGTAATTCAAAGGCTGATTTCTGTACCCCCCATATCTGCAGCTAATCAAAATGACTGAGATTCCATTTTATATCTGTCAGAACGGCCCACGTCAAAAGTTCAAGTGACAGCACATGCTAGTGAGGACTTGGACAAAGGGGAACACTCCTTCATTGCTGATAGGAGTGCAAACTTGTACAATCACTTTGGAATTCAACCTGGTGGTTTTTCAGATGTAGACAAAAGGTTATTGTGTAATTCAAAGGCTGATTTCTGTACCCCCTATATCTGGTTTCAGTCCTTGTTCTGAAGAGCTCATGCCTCAATGTTATGTAAACACTGCTCCCAAGTTGTACCCTAATATGCTAATGAAGCAATCAAGCAGCTTACAGCCAATCACTGAGCAGGGGAGAGACTAGGGCTGGACTTCCTGTCCTCCAGAGGAGGAGGAGTTAAGGAGAGGAGGGTGATTATTTAGAAGAGGCAGAGGCAGGAGAGATGAGGAGAGATTCAGCTGAAGTAGAAAAGCCACAATGTTCAAATATCTCTGAGATTTACACTGAGGGGAAGCCAGATTATTTTATTGGGTTAAGAATAGAGTAATAACTGCTCAAATTTTGTGTTTCAAAGCCTGTTTAACAAGTGATGCAAGAGAGTCTCAATTATTACGTGAAAGCTGAGGTAAACTGTAAAACTAACAAAATTATATAAAATTACACTAACACTCAGAAAATTGGGAATAAGCCCTTGGGCATATATGAAGAAGATATTCCAATGTACCACAAGGACTTTTACCCAACTATGTTCATAGCAGCCTTATTTAGTAATAGCCAGAAACTGGAAACAGCCCAGACGTCCCTCACCTGAAGAATGGATAAAGTGTGGAACATTTACACAATCAAATACTAATCAATTTTTAAAACAAGGGTATCCTGAAATTTTCAGGCAAATGGATGGAATAAAAAGGGTATCCTAAGGGAGGTAACCCAGACCCAGAACGACAGACATGGTACAAAGTCACTCATAAGCAGCTATTAGCCATAAAGTACAGGATAACCATGCTACAATCCACAGACTTAAGAAGTTAAGTAAGAAGGAGGGTCCAAGAAAGGATGCTTGAAACTCACTCGGAAGGAGAAATAAAATAAACATCGGAAGTAGATGGAGGGAGAGAACTGAGTAGGGAGGAGAACTGGAGCCTGGACCAACTGTGAGGAAGAAGGTCTGGGGAAATGGGTGGGGAGGGGATCTCTGTGATGGGGAGGCTCTAGGAAGTCTATGTGATTGGCCCTACTTAGACTACTAGGAGCAGGGTGATATGGTGACTGAAATGGCCACCTTCTCTAGCCAGGTTGGACTATTCTGCAAAGACAGGACGGGAAAATCCTTCTTATTACTTTCTGTACAATTAAGTCTGTTAAATATGCTTGGCCAGAAGGCTGAAGATGATGCTCCAACAGTATCAAGAGATATTTGGTACTGTCTAGGCAGCAGATTGTCATTTTTCCATTCTGGAAGCTCCTTGCCTACATTTCCTACTCACTCAAACAATAACTTTGTACCTTCTTAAGTCTCTGATGCAGTTTAAGACTAGATAGTATATTCTATCTATCACACACACCAGATGTTTTTTTATTGTACAGGATTGATTTAGCTATTCTGGGCTTTACAAGATGAAAGAAAAAAAATCACATGATAATCTCGCTAGATGCAGAAAAAGCATTTGACAAAATCCAACACGCCTTCATGCTAAAAGTTCTGGAGAGAATGGGGATACAAGCACCGTACCTAGAAATAATAAAGGCAAAATACAGCAAGTCAATGGACAACATCAAATTAAATGGAGAAACTTGAAGCATTTCCTCTAAACTCAGGGAGAAGACAAGGATGTCAACTTTCACCATATCTCTTCAATATAGTACTTGAAGTTCTTGCTAGAGCAATAAGACAACTAAAGGAGATCAAGGGGATAAACATTGGAAATGAAGATGTCAAATTATCCCTACTTGCAGATGATATGATAGTATACATAAGTGACCCCAAAAATTCCACCAGAGAACTCTTACAGCTGATAAACACCTTCAGCAAAGTGGCTAGATACAAAATTAATTAAAAAAAAATCAGAATCCCTTCTTTATATAACAAACAAATGGGCTGAGAAAGAAATAAGGGAAACAACCCCCGTTACAATAGCCACAAACAATATAAAATACCTGGGGGTAACTCTAACCAAGCAAGTAAAGGACCTGTACAACAAGAACTTCAAGCCCTTGAAGAAAGAAATGGAAGAAGCCCTTAGAAGATGGAAAGATCTCCCATGCTCTTGGATAGGTAGGATCAACATAACAAAAATGGCTATCCTACCAAAAGCAATATATAGATTCGATGCAATTCCTATCAAAATACCAACACAATTCTTTATAGACTTGGAAAGTGCTATTCTCAATTTCATAGAGAACGTAATCTTTTGAATCTAAAAAATATTTCCACAGGTGTTGTACAATTTTGCACTCCCACCAAAAATGAAGGAATATTCCCCTTTCTCTACAACCTCGCCAACATGTGCTGTCATTTGAGTTTTTGATCTTAGCCAATCTGACAGGTGTGAGATGGAATCTCATAGTTGTCCTGAGTTGCATTTCTCTGATGATTAAGTATGTTGAGCATTTCTTCAAGTGTCGCTTGGCTATTAGAGATTCCTCTTTTGTGAATTCTTGGTCTAGCTCTGTTTCCTATTTGTTGATTGGATTATTTGTTTTCTTGGTGTTTACTTTCTTGAGTTCTTTATAAATTTTGGATATTAACACTCTGTGAGATGTTGGGTTGTAAAGATTTTTTTTCCAAATCTCTAGATTGCCATTTTGTTCTATTAACAGTGTACTTTGCCTTACAGAAGCTTTTCAGTTTCATGAGTTTTCATTTATTAATTGCTAGTCTTAGAGTCTGAGCTATTGATGTTCTGTTCAGGAAGTTTTTACCTTTGCCAATGAGTTTGAGACTTTGCCTCACTTTCTCTTCTATTAGATTAAATGTGTCCGGCTTTATGTTAAAGTCTTTGACCCACTTGGACTTAAGTATTGTTCAGTGTAATAAATATGAGTCTATTTGCATTCTTTTACATGTTGAGATCCAGTTAAACTAGCATCATTTGTTGAAGATTCTTTCTGTTTTCCATTGTATGGTTTTGGCTTCTTTGTCAAAAATAAAGAGAACATAGGTGTATGGATTATTTCTGGTTCTTGTTTTGATTCCATTGATTAAGCTGATCTCTCATTTCTAAATTTTTGTAAGTTGCAATCACAGATAATTTATTTTACATTTAAATATATATATATAATTAATTATCATTGTTTTTTACAAAGTGGAATGGTTTTTTGTTTCATCACATACATTTTATAATCATATACCCATATAAATTAAACCATTTTTCAATTTATATGGAGATATCTTTTGAAATTTTTCGTCATTATAGTTCAGTCTCCAATTTTCTTCTGTTGTGTCTTTAATGTAATAGAATTGTGTCCATATAATTTGAGTTGTGTGATTTTATTTTAAAAACTGTTAGATAGTTAAGTTTGCCATGATATGTTTTATGAAATATTAATGTGATCTTGAAAAGAATGTTGGTTTTTATGGTATTGGTTTGAGTTTTATCTAAATATAACTTATGGAGGTGATTTGTAGTAGTGTTCCGTTCAATTGCCTTCTTTCTGATTTCTGCCTCCTGTAACTATCACCCATGGAAGGTAATTAAAGCGAAGTAATAGATTTGTTGCTAGTACCTTCCATCCATTGAGACCATTATTTAATTTCATTGCTAAAGTACAGTTTCAAAAATTTTAAACTCATATCCTCATAGGAAGGTAACTTCTATTACCCGGAGTGCACTGATTGCTTGTTGCTCTTTGAGCTTGATTGCAAACACATAACAGTTTTCAATCATTCATTCAGATTATTTTACGTAGATTATTCTTCATGTGTCCTATTTATCCTAAGATTTTCTGATCATTCATATGATTTCTTTAATTCACACATACTAGGCTGCATCATTATGCCAGGAAACCTGTGAAAGTTGAAAAAAACCTAGTATGTGTCTATTATTATAATATTCAATAATTTTACCATTCTGAACTTTGATCTGTTTCATCACAAGTGTTTTCTAGGTATTCCAAAATACACTACCACAGATATTGGATATATCAACATAAGTTCATTTTCTCACAGTCTTAGAATGTAGAGACTTGAAATCCAAATACCCATACACCATAGTCTTCTTTAGCCTCTTCTGAAGTCATCTGAAGCTTTGGTCCACTGTTGTTTCATTGGTCCTCTGAACATATGCATTCCTTGTGTTTCATTGAATGGGGCAGATAACATTCTAATCTCATAAGCATATCTTTCTAATGAGGTTAGTGTGCCAGGGGAAGAAACTGCAATGATTTCTTCATCCTGTATCTGGCTGTGGTCATTTTAGGTTTCAGTTGAGTGTGATCTCCTTACTGAAATAGCATGAAAAACTACCCAAATCTGTTCTCTGTACTGAAGGTTCAGATGGCCCAGCTAACTTATCCTAGTTTCTATTAAACTGTTTGTTTGCTCAAAATCGACTCCTAGAGCTGCTTAATGGCATACCAGAATGTGATTTTTGTCTTGAAAATTCCCTTGCTCTAAATGCTAGGGACTACACTTGGGTCCTAAATACCTGAGTATAGTCTCAGGTGGCTGGAATAAAGACTGCAATTGGCCATAAACTGTTTCTAAGTGATCATCTCTATGGGCTTTCATTAACACTAAAGCATAACTTTTGATCACTTAATAACTTAATTGTCTCTTTTTTTACCTTTTTCATCTTTGAGATTATAATATAATTACATCATTTCTGTTTTCCATTTCGCCACTCCAAACCTTCCCACATTACCCTCAACAATATGACAGCCTAAACATTGCCAAATGAGAACAACAAAAGTTGACAAGGAAAGACTAGAACACCTGAAGCCTAGAACAAGAACTACAACATCAAGGCATGCTGAGAGTGGGAGGGATAGTTTTCCCCATAGAAGAGTACACCAGGTTTTCCAATAGGAAATGATCTCCCCTGACAGCAGTAATTTCCTATTTAAAAGGCTCAGACTCCAAATACAGTTATGTTCTGTATAACAAGGACCCCAGTGTTTAATTTATTATTCACATTAATTATAGTAGATGAAAATAAACCCACTGTTGTCCCAAAGTCACAGTAATCACTGACTTTTTTTTTTATACAATAGACTTTATTTTTCAGAATGTTTTGATAATTAAACTCATGAATATGTAGTTTGGACAAACTGCTTTCTTTCAGTAAGTTGCAAAATTCTGAATCCATGTTTGCATGTTTCTAGCTTCTGAAGCAGTTTATGTGAATTACATTTACATTTACTGCATATAAAAGCATAAACAAAGCTTAATCTAGTGATCTTCTTTCCAACTAAAGGTTGCTTTCACTTTCTTATATGTACGAGTGGGTTGTGCAATTACTTGGTAACCTTTCCAATTATGTACCTTATTATGGTTTTCTTGGTCAATGCAAAGGAGTAAACAGTTTCATAGTTTTTAAAGCATGGTGTTTACATAGAGAACAAGATAAAGAAATGTGTGTAAATGATGCGTATTTTTGTAATTAGGAAATAATTTGCAATTTTTCTCTTGTTTGTGCTTAGTGGTTTTTCTCCAACAAATACTTTATGATTCAAAAATATTTTAAGCACACCCATAGTTTCTCGTCAAACACTGTTCCAAATGTCTTTACTTAGAATGCACTAGAGGGTGATATATCAGCAAAAATGCAATACTAAATTCAAAGTAATTACCTACGTGAGCATTTTTTTCTCTTTATAAATTTTCTTTTATGTGCACTGGTGTTTTGCCTGCATTTATGTCTGTGTGGCAGTGTCAAATCTTGGAGTTAGACAGTTGTGAGCCTCCATGTGGGTGCTGGGATTTGAAGCTGGGTCCTCTGGAAGAGCTGCCAGTTTTCTTACTGACTGAGCCATCATGTCAGGCGCACACAGGTAAATTTTTTTTTAACAATTTATTTTTTATTTCTTCAAGTTACATCTCAATCACAATCCCCTCCCTACTCCCCCCTCCAGTCCCACCCTTCCACCCTCCTCCCCCTCAGCCCCACCATCCTCTTCCCTTCTTCTTCTTTTTTTCTTTTTTTTTTTAGTTTAAGGTATTTATTTTTCCCCCCAACAGCTCTCCCTTTCAGTCCAAATAATGGTTCTTTTTCTTATAACTATAAATACAATACAAAACAACAGAAATAAATAGGCCATGATTATAAGAGTTATATGGCTTAGCATACATTCCCAATGTCCAGTCCATATGTATTTGGCACCTGACTTTAACGTTCTACTATCTAACCATCTCCATGAGTTTAAAGTTCTATATCTAACTCAGCTTTCATACTAACTTGCCTCATAATTTTAAAAATATCTTCTTAGATCCAGAACACCCTCTTGATTCCTAAACAACTCAAAATTTAACTATGAGACTCGAGCTATCTGTTCTTCAACCACCTCAGAGACCTGAGAGGGATAAATATATCTGATTATATAGGAAGTGCAGGTAAATTTTAAGGAAGTACTTCATTGAGGCCTGAGGTGCTCCATTAATTATGAAAAGAACAAGCCTAAATCTATGTCTTTTAAGAATTATTTTTCTTTATAGATTAGCTTTTTATCCTTGATTACATAAAATTTCAGAAGGAAATAAAGCTCTGAATGTCTTCATAGTTTATCATTTAAGTTAGTTTATTTGTTCACTTGAGATTCAAAATGGGATGAAATAATCTAAATAGAGTAAAATACACTTTATAGTCTCTGTACTGGTTTTTTGTTTGTTTGCTTTAATACTTTTATTAATTCTTTTTTATAATTTGTTTTCCTTGTTGTCTTAGTGTAAATTTGTTCCATGAGACAAGGGATGTGATTTTTTTATTTTCTCTTTGTATTTTCATATATCTCCAAAGGCAGAATTTAGGTGAAATCTTTTTACAAAGAAATATTCACATCTAAAACAACCTCACTGACAAAATAGTAAGTTCAAAAAAGCCCATCCATATTTGTGGATCTCATTAAAATGAGTTATAATACAACTGAGTAATGACTTACCATAATGATATATTTTTATATTTTTTCTTTTAAAACTTTCATAATGGTCATATTCATATGATTAAAATACATCAATTTCTGTTCAGTATATATTCACATGTATTATTTATGCTTTATCTTATTCCAGTTATGTCGCATTTATTTTTCGTTTTAAGTAAATTATTAGTAAAATATTGCCTAATAAACATCATGCATACTAGAGTCATTTATTTTAATATTTTTTGAAATTATAATTTGTGAATATTTTATAACTTACATAAAATAATAACAGAGAAATTTGTTGAGTTATTGAATTTGTTATGTATATAAACTATTAAGTTAGAGAATTCTCAAACATCAAACTTTGCATTCAATATAATTGCAATGATAACAACTAAATATTAAAATACAGTAAGACATATATTGTTTACAAATAATGTATATTTATTTTATCACACAAGTAGTGATATGGTATTACATTGAAACTGTGATCATTTTCTTTCCTTTAATGTAGCCACTACTCTAATGCATTTCTTGTTCTTACATTTTATTCACCAAAAAAAAAAGTTAATCTTTGCTCTTCTTGTTTCAAGAAAGACCTGTGAAAGATCTAAATGTTAAGAAGAGTTTGTGACACCTGAACAATGCTAATAGATTTCTTCAGCCTTTGGGAACTGAACTAATGATTCATACATGGAGAACTGTTTGTGCAATTCCAGATAGAAAATTAAGCTTAGATAATTTTGCTGTTTCTGGCATAACAGACAGTCCTTTGATCACACTGTAGATTTGATTTCTTGCAATGCTAGTCATCAGCCAAATGGCCATGACCTCAGAGGGGAGCTCTATTATTATCCTGATAGTCATAATGAAATCTATGCTCTAGGTGAGCCACAACTGAAAAATAATCTCATAAAACCATTAGAAATAATTGTAAAAAAGAAAAAAACAATAGAAACTTATTATTGCTGAGAAAGACAAAGATAAGGAACCATTTACAAACCCTGTCAACCTCTAAACACACACACACACACACACACACACACACACAAACTTCCTTGACAATGTTTAAAAATTGCAAATAGAAGTATTTAGATTGGGAACTGTCCAAGCAGCCACTGGTATGTCATTTCTTAGTTTTGGAAGCTGCTGGTCCTGCACTTCCTGTATAACCAGATATATTTTTCCCTCTCAGGTCTCTGAGGTGGTTGAAGACTAGATAGCAAGAGTCTCATAGGTAAATTTTGAGTTGTTTAGGAATTAAGAGGGTGTTCTGTATCTAAGAAGATGTTTTTAAATTTGTGATGCAAGTTAGAATGAAAGCTGAGTTGGATATAGAACTTTAAACTCATGGAGATGGTTAGATAGTAGAATGTTAAAGTCAGGTGCCAAATATATATGGACTGGACATTGGGAATGTATGCTAAGCCATATAAATCTCATAATTGTGGCCTAATTATTTCTGTTGTTTTTACTGCATTTATTGTTATAAGAGAAAGAGCCATTTGCTGGAATGAAACGGGTTGCTGTTGGGGGGGGGGAAAGGATACATTAAACTTAAAAAAAGGAAGGGGATGGGTGGGTTGAGGTGGAAGAGGGTGCGAGGGTGGGACTAGAGAGGGGAGTAGGGAGGGAATTGCGATGGAGATGTAACTTGAAGAAATAAAAAATAAATTAAAAAAAAGAAGAAAAAGAAGTATTATAGCTGAGAAAGAGGAATTATAAACCACACTGCATCATACATTTTCCTTTTCTTTCATAAAATGTACAAGAATAAGTTTCCAGGTGAGCTATCTCTTTGGTGCGTATGTTTTCAGTTATCGCTAATATTTTGCTGACAATCTGAATGGACTCATGTTTACTTAAGAAAGAGAGTTTGGCAATTTTTTTCCAGTAGGAATGTTAAAAAATAATAATGTATATTCTTCCTACGAATAAATCCTATTCAAACAATTAAAAAATTATATTTTTGATTCATACGTGTGTGTGTGTGTGCTGTATGAAGGAACATGTGTTTTAAATGTTTCCTGCCATTCTTTAGGTTTTCTCTTAACTATATCATTTGTTTCTTTGCTGTGTAGGTGCTCCATATTTTAATAAAATGCAATCTCTGATTTTATTTTGTGGTCTGAAAACCCTACTGAAAAGATTTATTGCTTACACAAATATCTAAATGTGTTTCCATAGATTCTTTTGAAACAATGCCATAGGATCAAGGATTTCACCCATTTTAAGAAGATTTAGTGCACGGAAAATAGTAAACTCAGGCTGCATTATTCTGTATGCATACATCTAGTTTTCTCAAAACCATTCATTGATGAGACCTCTACTCTTTTATCAACACTGTAAAAAGTCTAAGTGCATAGTTTACACTGAACTGTTAAAAATATCTTTGAATACGCTCTACAGTTTTAGAGATGGATAAAATGTTTGAAGTGGCCTATGGCATTGCTTTATGTATAATTCATTACATTAGTGTAAGTTTCCCAACTGTTAAGGTCAAATAATTCTGTTCACATACATCCACTAAAAGATCATATCTGAGATCAAAAAGACCTCATCAAAAATCTTAAGAATATTTTTATGAACATTAGAGTTTTCTGTAAACTGTTTATTATTTCAGAATCATTTTTCTACCTATAAAATATGGTAAGTATTTAAAGTCTCTGACCTTCTTCAGCAACAAATGATTCAGTTAATAACTTCTGAATTGACACAACTATAAAGTCATTAGCAAAAACAAACAAAATATATTTGTTATTTACTAGAAAAAGTGAGAGATAGAACACAATAAGATTTAAATTCAAGCAGCTATAATATTTAAAAGTAAAACACCAATCAGTAGAGTTGCAAACTGGTCAGATTCTTAGAAATTATTTTCAAACTCTGAAAGTTAGACTACTCAACTTTACCATAATTATGAATGTATTAAACACCATTCAGAAAATTCAGCAAGTTGTAATAGCATGAGTATCAACATTAAAAAATATGTATAGTAAATGAAATCAGAATTCCATAAATATAGTTTGGAAATTATATATTGACCTAATATATATCAAGAACATTCAAATGAAAACACCTGAATGCATTTTATGCAATAGTTTAATCAAATAAACTTACAAATGACTAGTAAATTGGATTAGCAGTAATTTTAAATATAGATATCTCTTCATATCACAAAGTATATCTTAAGTAAAATAGTTTCCGTGAGGCATCAGTATTGTCTCTGAAGCAGTTTTTTTTTCCTTTAATTCAACACTCAGCAGTACTGTGAACATAATGATATGTAATCAACTGCTGACACAGTTACTCGGCTTTAGCCATATGTTTACTGAACTGCAAACACAGCAATATGACAGACATATATAAAACTGTTTTCTGCTACACACAAAAACTTACTGCAAACACTTTATCTAAGTGACAATTTTATCTGCAGCTTTCTTTTTTCAATTTCTTCAGTAAAAGTGTATATGTTAGCCACCAGAAAAATAACACCATAATAAACTTTTCCAAACACAAAATTAATTGTTGCTGCATTTCTTCATTTATAATAAATCTGTTAATAAGTTATAAATACAAAGAAAGCATTCTGCTAGCACATAGTCCAATTATACAAAGGCAGTATTTATAGTATTTAATTGTGAAATATATCTAAAAATGCTGATATGTTTCAAATATTATAGATTTATTGTTTTAAAACAGTTATAGAAATAAGTATTGCAGGGCTGGAGAGATGGCTCAGCCGTTAAAGGCTAGGCTCACAACCAAAAATATAAGAAATAAGTATTGCATTAATATACTTAATAATGTAGTGTTTTATTTGATATAAAAGCCAACTAGTCAATATTTATGATGTTAACTTATATTTTTGCAGTATTATGCTTGATACTCAGTGTATTTGGA
The DNA here is from genome assembly GCA_907164525.1 of Lophiomys imhausi. Taxonomy (NCBI): domain Eukaryota; kingdom Metazoa; phylum Chordata; class Mammalia; order Rodentia; family Muridae; genus Lophiomys; species Lophiomys imhausi. The sequence goes on from CAJQZJ010015385.1 coordinate 3,669,509, forward strand.
ATATTTTGGCTTGGTTATTTTCCAAAGTTTAAGTATAGTATTATCAAACATAGATTTCAAATGCCATGTATAATGGTTAAATGTTATATATTTAATTTTGAAGTTGCATATGCTCACATGCCATGAGTATCATGACTAATGTAAGTTTAAATCACACTTTGATATGTGTAAAACATAATCTACTTGCTTTAATATCAATGTGTAGGAGTCATAAAAGTGCATGGCACAGAGCAGTAAATAAGTGCATGAAATTAATGAATAAATGGTAGGCAGACAGTCATCACAAGAAGATATTTTTGTCAATGATGGACAATTATGACCATAAAGCCATTGGTAAATAGTACAATATTAATATCTGTAGGGATAACGAGATTTAATGTTACTGACTTCAGTCTCAATGGCTTCTGTTAAGATGAAAAAGAAATTACATTTTGAAAGTAATGCGAAGTTTCAGAGGATGCCATGAAGCAGAAGCACTACCAAAGGAATTATAGTATTGGAAGTCTTACCTGTTCTGACTCAAAATATAAAAATAAAGATAGCCAAAAAGACCAGTCATGAGATCAACTGATTTCTGTCATAGTTGTCATGGGAAAGTACAGTATGCTCTAATTAAAGATATAGAACAAAAATCATATCAATACTCAGAAGAAAGAATTGTGATATTTTTATTAAGCTTATGCAAATATTAATTCAAAACAGAGGTCAGGCTAAAACACAAGTCTTGCATATACTTGCATATACTTAATAAAATATACATATATATATTATATCAGATAACAAGTGACCTAGATTATGAAGAACAGTCACAAGTAAGTAATGAAGAATATTGAAAATTAGACAGAGGATTTAAATGGTAAATTATCCAAGAAGATACATAAATAATCAACAAATATTGAAATACACTTAATACCAGTAATGATTTAGAGAATAGAAGTCAAAGGCACAATGATATAATTCTTCACACTCACCTTAATGGCAACTATCACAAACAGACAAATAAAAAGCAGTAAATGTCCCAGAGAAAAGCAAATGTTAGCAACAATGGAGAGAATAAGAAACTTCTTTCCACGTCGAGGAAGAAATGTCAATAATGCAGTTCTATCTGAAATACTATGATGATGACCTAAATTGTGAAAGAAGTATTTATCTTTTGTGAAATATTTTCACTTTCTAAGTATATTGATAGTATTTGATGCAGACCTTTAAAGGACATTGGTTTGGCTATGTCATAGCACCAATATTTCCCAAGTCGAGAAGGGTAATAAGATAACCTGAACTCTAAATAAGTGAATCAGCCAAATGTACCTTACATATACAGTAAAATATTGCCTGACCTTCTAAAGAAATATGAGAATATGCTACAAGGTACATAAATGTTTAGAAAATATTAAGGCAATATCTAGGGCATTGTCAAGTTTAAAAAGGCAGACACAGAAAGACAGTACTGTATGGCCTGATATATAGGGAAATTGTGGGATAGCCAATATTATAAATCTAGTAAGAGAAAAAGTAGTTGCCAATTACTTAGGAAAATGAGTTTAATATTATTTCCTGGGTGTAGAGTTTCATTTTTATTACTTGTAAAAGTCCTGGTGACTAGTTGTAAAACAATTTAAATATAGGTGTTTTACTGAAGTTCTCTCTTGAAAGTGCATAAGTTGGTAAAAATTTATGTTATGTGTACTTGTTCTGACTAAATTCATAATGTATGTTGCAGTCCCAAATAGGATACAAATGGCATTATGAATGAGTGGATAGTGGATAAAGAAACATAATAAACCTATATGATTTGATACAATGTATGCAGAAAAATATAATTTAAATTGATAAAGATAGAAGCTCTTTTTTAATATAGCATTATTTCACGGGTTACTAAGAACAGGTGATAATTATATGGTTTTATACTTAATGAAAACTTACTTTTAGTACTCAGTTACTCAATATTTACAGTTTTGGTACTATAAGAAAAAACATTGTATGACACACTTGAATTCCTACAAGAGTTTCATGTTAAGTAAGCATTTTTGTCTTAGATGAAAATAAAAAACTACAATAAAATTTCTTGTATAATCTTCACATCTGAGTTTCAGGAATTTTTTTAGCTGACATTTTAATTTTCATTTCATACTTAACCAAATAAATATGGCATAGGCATAATTTTGTTAAGTGACAAGGGCTAATTTTCAGCCGTATTATCAAAGAAATTGAAAAAATAGTGTTAATCTTTAGAGAGAAAAATATTTTCAACATTTACATGTAAAAGTAAAAAGCCTCTGATGATAATAATTTAAATAAAAAGAAAATACTAATGGATTTGGTACTATAATTTTATTCTCAAAACTATCATATTCTTGTCATTATTCTCCTTTTGAATTTTAAATAAATTTACTGTTTGGAATTTACCTGACTTTGAATAGTGACCTACACAAACACATGTACTATTGTTATATAAAGCAAAGAATGTTGTGATAGCAAAAGACATTCATCACTTTGGAGTAGAATTCCATAATGCTTCCTGTATCAAAGCAAAACAATAACACTCCTTGTCAAAGACAGGAACGTACATTTAAAATTAGTGAAAACCAAAATTCTTTGGTAATAGTTTAGTTAATATGCTGACAGATTTCCTGTTTCTCATCTCATCAAGAAAAACTGTACTGCAGTATAGTAACACATAGTTACTATGTGTTTAAGATAACATTTACTATGCATTTACTCTTGTAAATGTATTACCAAATGAAAAATAATATAAAATATTCTGACCATTAACACATGAATACAACCTCTACACGTAAAGTTTAGGTAACTTTGTGGAAGAAGGGACATGTCTGTAAGAGACAGAGTATCAGGAAATTGCATTAAGATAGTGACTTGCTGGGAAGCTGTACTCACGAAATCTTATTATAATGGTTGCCTAAAAAATACTTACACAATGACACCATCTGACATGCCAATATGGATGACAGAAACCTCTCAAATGCCTACTCCTATGTGAAGAGCTGCAGACAATTAATGACTGTAGATAAACAGAATAAATAAATAAAGCTCCGTAATAACAATTAAAGAAAGGGAAAACCCATGAATTTTATGTCTGGGGAAAGAAGAATTTGGCATGGGAAGGTGGGGGTATAAAAATGATGGAAAGACAGCACTGATGTGTGAAATCCTCAAAAATATGTATAATTAATCAAAATATATCAGTACTTATATTGATAGTGATATTATATATATCCTAGTACTCCTATTCTAGTATCTGGCTTTCTCCTTTAACAGTTTTCAAGATTCTGTAAGATAGTTTTTGGTGCATGCTTTAAACATTGTCTTGAATTTTGTAGTCTCACCACTGCCCAAAGTCGTGGGACACATTGAGAACCAGTCCACTGACTTGAGAACTCTGAGCTCACTCTGCCCGATTCCTAAGGATCCAAGAGGAGCCACACCTACTCAAGGCCCTGTGATAACACCAGCTGTAGCTAACCACCTAGCTATATAAAAAATAGGATTCAGTTCTACTCTTTTGAGTTTCTGGGGATGGCCTGCTTGTCTGGTGACCTGTCAGCAACTATGGATATCAACATATGTTAATAAGCTTGCTCATAGTATCCTTAACTACAAATAAAAGATATTGTCTAAACTTAAACTAGGCCCTAGTGTCAAGCCACTATGAACTTAGATCTCATCATAAGCATTCCTAGTTTAGGATCTAGATGCCTGCTCATGGACATAGCTATACATCCCTCCCTATTCTCCTAGTTGGCTTGTCCAGGCGTATGTCCACACATTTCACCACCTAAAGTCATGCTGAATAGTGAGATATTTTCCCCCTAAGAATTCCATCTGTCAAGAATATAAAAAGTGACTGCTCTTTAATAATATTTATATAGGTCCACACTGTTGATGTAGAATGTGGCAAACAGGACCACCACACTAAAGTAAGAAATCTGCAGCTACCAAGGACAAAAGCTGTAATAAGGTGAATATTTTTTTAAAGTACTTGTCTTCTCAAATGCAAAAATATAGCAAAGAAATAAACACTTTAAATCAATGTTTCTTAATTAAAGTAAAGTAGCCTTACCTTCTAGAAATAAATTATAGGAATGTGACCTCAGAGGAGATGTTAAGCAAGAGGAGCTTATTATACCCTTCACTACATAGTTTTAAAACATATCTAATATATATAACAGTAAGATATTTATCTGAAGCTTTTTTGAAAAGAAATTTCATAAACTATAGCTCAAATTTGTGTTCTTTCTAGTTTTGTTTGCTTGTTTGCTTGTGTGTGTGTGTTTGTGTACATTTGTCTATGTATGTGATCCTGTATGTGTGTGTTTGTATGTGTATGCGGTTGTATGTGTGTATGTGTGTGTATATATACAGAGTTGTGTGTGTTATTGTATGTGTGTTTGTGTCTGTATCTGTAGTTTGTGTATGTGTGTGTTTGTGTGTGTGCGCGCGTGTATGTATATCTACAGCTTGATGGATATTGAACTACAAAATAACATCGTCATAATCAGGAAATTTAGCTGTGTAGAGACAGGAGAGATTTCTTTGTTGCTTGTTTTTTCTTGACTACATTGTTGCTTCATATGAATTCCTTCACAAAATAAAAATACTGAATGAATAGTCTAACCTACAAAATTCCAAATATTATTTAAAGCATGCAGCACAAATTATATTATAGAATCTTAGAAACAGTTAAAAGAGAATGTCAGATATCAGAATGGGAGGCATCTTACAGACTACTTAGACATCATTATCCTAAAAGGCACAGAGTATGCTACCATTACAAATTAAACTGCCATTTTTGGAAAATGGCAAATGGAATGTTTTGCAATATAACCTCTCTTTGTGCCAAATGAAAATAGAGATTAGCTTTCTCAAAATGAAGCTTATTTTATGCCAGCGTTAGTTGAGTTGCAACACTGATAATGTATCATTGAAGAATATGTTGTTCCTGCTCCTCCTGTCTTACCCTCTTTTCTTCCCTTATGCTATGGATAAAGAACTGTCCTCTACCACACAGTATTTCATCTAAGTGTACGCTCCCAAACAGCAACTGACTGAACACTCTAGAGTTTTGAGCCAAAGTATTGTTTCCTATCAATGTCAGTTATCTTTCACAATGAAGTGAAAAACTGACTATAGAAATTATATTAAACATAGAGCCAAATAACAGAAAAATTATCTCCAAGAGCTGGTCACTACTTGTTTCTCTTGCTTCACATGGATATTTCTCCATGAAACTTTTATAGAAAAGTATATACAAGCCTATAATATTAATTCCTACAGAAGAGAAACAATTGGAACAGAATGTCTCAATATATGTGATGTCTTGACTTTTTCACTATATGGTTATGAAAGTTACACAAATTCAATTCAGAGTATACTTTGAGTCATTTTATTTGTCCTTGTTATAGTTTTGACCAGTTAACTGCAATTTTCAGTAAGCCATATGCTCACAAAGTCAGAGAAATTACCTTCTATAAGCACTGTTTTCCTACATGACAATGCTACCCTAATCCCTTTGCACATCATGGATACCTGTCACATTCTACCAAATGAGTACAGAAACTGTTCAGCCCACATGATGGAGCTGTATAGGAAAGTTGATACTATGGATAACAGAATCATATGACCATAAGGTTTATACCATTTCCCCAATGTACACAATACTGTGAAAAACTTTCAGTTGTCCTTGGGGCTAGGACACTGTGTTTGCACTCACTCCTTTATGTACATAAACAACTGATGTGAAGGTTGTGAGGTGGAAGGTATGATTACAGAACACGAGAAGAGAAAGAAATTCAGTAAAAGTATGTAAATCAATTTTTTTCTTTTTATGGTATTTATTTCAACTTTTATCAATTTATCTTCAGTGTTTTACTTCTGTTGTTTATTTAAGTGTCTTTTAATTGGAATATGATTACATTATTCTCCTCCATCCCTTTCCTCCACAGAGCCTGTCCTGCTCTGTGCATGTGTGTGTGTGTATGTGTGTGTGTGAAGGGGTTATGGATTTCAAAGATATTGGGAAGGTGTATATAGAAGGATTTGGATGGAGGAAAGGGTAGGAAGAAATGTTATTATATATTACTATATAACTGTATATTTATAATATATGTATATATATGTATATGTATAATTACTATATAAATTTACTATAAGATATTATATATAGTACAATTATATTATACTCTCATTTTTAAGTAGAAACTACATTATCTTAAAACTAGAGCAATATCATATAAACAATTCCCAAAAACACACAGCAAGGAGAACATGAAAATAGATAAGAATACTGATCTAACCATTAGAACTCACTGTGAGGAACTTCTACAGACCTAGCATGTTTTATAAGCCCCTGTTGAATTAATGAAACATTTATTTAGACTTTGTGTGTATGTAGCTTTTCCTAGATGAATAGTAATAAATGCTCTTTACCTCAGATTAGACCAAATAAAAATTTCCTCCCAAGTATAGCTTGATAAATGATGAGTTTATTGAAGTTACAGGAACATGACAAGGAGTTCCATGCAGGAGTTTGAACAACTGAAATGCAGATTCATCACTAAAAAAAAATTCCACCCCAGCATGTGTGTCTACTCATGAAAGCTGAACTCTTGCACTCTCTGTATAATATGAAGTAAGAAGAAAAGAAGATAATGGCTTTTCCCCAGTAACAGTTTGATGTTTATAAAAGTGGGAAGAAGAGTCATATCAAACCTATAACTTTCTGGGATTCCTGAACATGGTAAGTTTCATGGGCTTCCTGAGTCTTGTTAGTGATCTCCCTGAGTGTTATAAGCCTCCATTCTCCCTCCAGGAAGAAACATTTCAATTCAGAAGAGATAGAAAACTATCATTATTCACTTTCTCATTTCCCATGATCATGCTTCCATTTAATCTCTTCAGCTATTGGGCCTAATAAACACACAATTTCAAAAACTATACTAACACTTTGTTTCTAGAGATACATACAGTGGCAAGTGAATGGTGCTGGACTTTATCAGTGTCCTTCAAGTCTGAGTGTGTATGTTCTAATTACTATTAGAACTGCTATTACTTGGCAATTCACTTTCATTTTCTCAGAAAGTACAGTCAATTAAATCTTGTTTCTTTCTCAAGGAATGTATGCATGCATTATAACACACATCCCAGTCTTTATTAAATATGGTATGCCTATTAGTCTGAGTATAAGGCAATACCACGTAAAGGTGTGTCATTTAACTGAGTACTGTGATTTGATTTTAATGTACATTTTCAGTTTTCTTATTGTCATATATTATATTAAAAGAAATGAACTTGCTTAAAGTAGGACAAATGTGTAATTAATGAATAAAATTTATGTTTTTTCAATAAGTAATATATTTAAGGGTAGATTAATGGTTATGAAAGTCTCCACCTTTCAGTACTTTGAACACCTGAATAAAATTAATTTATTCCTATTTCTTCTTATCTCTTAGTTCATATTGTCCTGTTATTATTCATTGTGCTAACATATTCCTGTACTGTGCGTATTACTGTGAGGCCCACACCTGCATTCAGCAATTCCAACCTTTCTATACATTTTCACTGCCACCATGTCTAAATCCAACTCATGACTGAGGTCTACATACCAACAAGAATGAAGTTTGTAAATGTTTTTATTTCCTCAGATGAAGGGATGTAATCAAAGCCATATCCAAACTGTGTAGTCACATAGCTTGGGCTGAGGCTAGAACATTTCTTTCTCTGCTCTAACCTATGGATACGTAGGGTTACCTAGGCCTAGGTCTGGAAGCTTTTAGCCTCCATACAATCTAATCTTCTGTAACACAAACCTAGAAGGCTTCAACTTCCAGTCTCTCTGCTCACCTATGCCCGGAAATAACCATGTTGGGCCACAGATATAAAACTATCTTTTGTTTGCCAGATATAATGGCTGTCTTGGGGGTTTATGGCTGAATATCTCACCATTTCTAGCTCTTTCTGAATCCTGACTGGCTGGCTCAACTCAGCTGTTCTGGCTCAGGCTCTTTTCCAAGCAGACTGCTTCCATCTGACTGCTTCCATCTGACTTCCCTCTTTGCTTCTGACTGAATTGCTCTGCTTGGTCTCCAACTAACTCAAGCCATATGTCATAATCTTCTGTCTCCTTCTCATTTTCTGGCTTCAACTGCATTTGTTGACCTGTACTGAACTCACTAAGGAATGACCTCAACTCCACCATACTGTACTCACTTCACTGATTATCAATTGACTTACTTTTTCTCCCTGCACTGCTCGTGAGAATTAGGTGTATCCAATCTCTGACTTATTCTGTCAGATCATGTTCTGATTCATCACTTTGTCTGTCCCTTAGCTAGAATACATTGTTTTGGGGATTAAAGGTATGTACTAAGTGTGTGTCCATATTCTAGCCAGAGAGGTTAAAGCTGTATACTCTGGCCAGAGGGATTAAAGGTACGTGGAATGTTTACATTCCAACAGGATCACACAGCCTTAGGTCTTTAGACTTGATCCCTTGCCAGAACAACTATATTGCAGGATTAAAATTTTTCTACATACCTTGTTATGGGATTCTCCTTAAAAACTGATTTACTTCCATCTTCTTTTTGTCTTTACTGTCCAAAATTCCTGTCATAAATTAAAATTTTGTTTAATTTTCCTATTAAAAGTAAAAAATGTTCATAGCAGCTTTATTTTTAATAGCTAGAAATTGGAAACAATCCAGATGTCCCTCAACTGATGAACTGATTAAAAAAAAAAAAAACAACCTGTGGTGCTTTTACACAATGGAAGTTTACTCAGCTATCAGAAACAAGGAAATCATGCAATTTGCTGTCAAATGGATGGAACAAGAAAAGTTCATCCTCAGTAACTTAACCCAGACCCAGAAAGAGGCACATGGCACATTTTCACTTATAACTGGATTTTAGCCACATAGTTCAGGATAACTGTCCTACGACCAGCAGACTGAAAGGATCAGGAACATGTAGACTTTGTTACCTGTTAGTGGGACACTTTGGCCCTAGTGGAGCTGTCAAGTAGGCCCCCAGTGCAAGAGGAATCTCTTAGCCCTCATATGACTGCTGAACTGAGGGGGGGCTGATATATAAGGGCACCCTACACCAGAAGAGTAGGATAGGTGGGAGAGGGAGGAGAGAGTGGGAGGGTGGGACCAGGATAGGTGGAGGAATGGGGTTTTGATGGACATGTAACTTGAAGGAATAAGTAAACATTTTTAAAAAGTTACATATAAACGCCAGTTACTTAAATTCAGATTCATCATTTTAAGGGTAATTGTTCATTGAACACCTTAAAATGTACACACTTTTGATTATAAACTGTTGTACAGTATATTATGTGACATAAACTGACTAGTTCGTTCTCTGAGGTATTCCTCAACCAAAACATGAAATCTAGGATTTTATTATTTAAAATAATGTTTTAGAGAATTTCTTCTTAATTTCCTCATACAAATACCCTATAAGTCCAAGAAATACACTACTTGTTCATACTTAATTATATTAAAATTTTTTCTATTAACGTTTTTGAGAATAACAGTAAAATGGTAAATCAAGAGATTTGTGTTAAAGTGATTTAAGTTGGAGATAGATTCTGTGTCAATGATTTTTTTCTGCTGGGGCTGGAAGCCATGATCTCACCTTTATCTTTCTAGGCAAGCAGCATTTTATCTTAAGCTATGTTCTTGACACATTGTGTACAGAGGTTTACATATGTTACTGTCCAAAGTGCAGAGGAGTTTCTTTATCAAATTGATAGAAAGTCCAAAAACTATATAACATCTCTTTGTTTTATCTAACCCAGCAACCCTGAAATAACATTAACAAGTAAACACTAAATTAGCTGCCAGTAAAAGAGAATTACTTAGACTAAAGATGCCAAAGGGTGTGATAACTTATGTCTGTATTTGAAGCACTCGGGAGTCAAAGGCAGGAGAATTATTCCTTTTGAGTTTGATGAGAACAAGTCCTACATTTTCCAAGGTAACGTGGGCCACAAAGTAAGACTGTCTCAATAAAATTTAAATGTAAAAAAAAAAAAAAAAAAGTCAAGCAAAGGTCCTGTAACCTGAGTTTCATCTTTGCTTCAACATTTATAAATACAATGTTAAACTATGCTTAATACATTAATTAAGCCTATTTTTATTTTCAAAATTTATAATTTTAAATTATTTAAATTACAAGTGCATGCATTTATGATGTCTTTAAATCAATGTCATGTGAAATATTGCAAAATGTTATTTCCATGTATTATCATAGTTGATAAGATTAAACTTCATTTTACTTGTATCTATGACATTAAAGTATTAAAGAGGTTGGGTCATTCTGCCACATTACAGTAATATTATCATGTTCTCCTCAGCACAGTGAGAGATTTTGAAAGTCAAGTACTGAACTACAATCTCAGGAAAATTCCAAGGAGTTAATCTCTCACAAATATTCAGTAACATTTAAGTCCAATACAGAACATGTGAGAGTCTAAAAAAAGAATAAATGTCAAACTGACAGGTAAGCTCCCGATGCACCTACTCAATTTCTATTTTTAGCCATTTTAAGGGAGATAAAAGGTTGCTAAGATTAGATACTTTCCTTTGGCAGTCCTTGTTTTTGAATTAGCTAGATATCCCTTACCCTTTCAAAGTACATTGTAGGATTTTTTTCTTAGGGCAGTTTCTTTGTAATGTAAATTAGGATCCATGGTGTAGAAGAAGTTTAATTAATAAATGCTTAGGAAGACTTCCGTAAAAGGTAGTTGGTCATTACAAACCAATTTACTGTTGTTTTCATCATAGATGTCTGTATCTTGAATCTTGTTATTTCTTTCCATCATCTTAAGTCTATTTGGAGGACAAATAAAAAGGAAACAAAAGCAACTCACTTAAATCACTGCGGTGGTAATATCCTCACTTCTCATTCATCTCATTTGCTTAACATAACCAAAAACTGGCTAATATTAGAACTTACCATTTGTTAGTCTAAAATCTTACAGTAAGATAAGAAAAATAATATTTAAGAAAATCGCTGAGACAGAAATTGGAATGAAGTTTTCTTAGTAGATAAATAAGGATATCAAAAACTATGGGACTGAGGTGCATAAAAACTTTGAACCTTGGGATGGGGCTTTTGCTGACGTCACTCACAGTGGTCCCCCTTTTCCACGCTTTCACTTTTCATGAAGACAGTTCTCTGCAACCAACCACGTTTCTGAAAACATTCCATGAATAATGTCATCAATAAGCAATTTATAAGCTTTAAATTGTATTCTACTCTGTGAAGAATGATATACTTACCTGCCAACTTTTCCCACATAGTTGTAAATTGCCCCTTCAGTCAATATAGCAAATGTATAGAAGCTGCATATGCAACCCCTCCATTAGTCACTGAATAACTATTTAGGATTAGACTTTCATAGATCACAGAACTTGTATTCCAGTCACACTTTTCTAGTGGCCGAATGCTATGACACAATAGCTGTGCCATTCCCTTCACTTCATTGTATCTTGCAGGTATTATAATATCTGACACAATTGCAGGAAATATGATAAAGTAGAAAATTTGTAAGTAGCAAGCATAGAGAACAAATTCATGTAATTTTTAACTATAATTCCTGTTACTTTAATATCTTATTTTGCTGAGCATAAACAAATCTTTATATATATATATATATATATGTATAGTGTGTGTGTGTGTGTGTGTGTGTGTGTGTGTAAAATAATTTTAATCCAGTAACATGGCTTCTCTGGGTAGGTATAATGTCTGAAGACTTAGGTCTATGTGGTCCTTCTAGAATACAGACAAGCCACACACCTGTAATCAGCCACTCTGTCTGGATTACAGATATGCCCTTAGTACACACCTTTAATCACAAACAATGTAGGTAAGGTTAGGTTATAGAAGGGAGCAGTCATGTTTGAAGTAATGTGTAATTGAGGGACAGACAAATCAGAGAATTATTTGACAGAATGAGTCAGAGATAGGATAAGCCCAACTCTCATGAGAGCAGAGAGTAAACAGAGGCAACTTAACACAATAGTACAGAGAGGGGAGGAGAGGAAGCAGTTTTACCAGGACAGTTTTAGAGAGACAGGCTGTAGAGAGAACAAGCTAGACCCAGGTGAAAACAGGCAATCCAGCGAATGAAAAGAAAACAGAAGATTAGAACAGAGTGCTAGAGTTAGATTGAAGTAAGCAGAGCAATTCAGTAAGAAGCTAAGAGAAGCCAATTTGAATTAGTCAGCTTGTGGAGGAGTTTGAGCCAGAAGACATGAGTTGGACCAGTCAGCCAGAGTTCATAAAGAATGAGAAATGGTGAGCTTATTCACCAGTAAGCCTCCAATATGACAATTATAAATGGCAAATAAAAATATATTTACATGTGTGTGTGAGTGTGTGTGTATGTGTGTGATTTCAGAATGTTCCATAATTAAGACATTTAATAGACATCTAGGAGTATTTGAATTGTAATGCATTCTGTACAAATAAAAGAGGCTGAAGTATTTTCTTCCTTACAATCTTATATCCATACTGGTTTCAAACTCATGAGTAAACATTGTTCTTAGATCAAGAACTTTATAATTCTGTTTAACTATAGTAGCCTTCCATTGCACTCTTTCTTTCTTCATTGCTACCATTTCCCAGGTTATCCCTTAAGTCATTCTGTACTTATTGTTCTAATTTCTTAACTTGTGGCCCCATGGCTCCACAAATTCTCATTAGTAGGTTGACACAAACACAAATCATTTAAACTTAGCAAATTCATGTTAACTTCTGTTTACCACAAGCACTACTTGTATTGTTTCCTAAGAATGGAATTTTTATCTGTCATTTTCATGAGATTTTTTGCTTGTCGAATAAATTAAATCCCTGAGGTTAGGAAGCCTTCTATGTATTAATATCTATAATTTCCCGTATTCTATTTGGGTTCAAGAAAAGTCTAAAGCTGTGGGCAAAATCAATAGATATCTTTCTGATTATCATATCAGCATTGATATTTTTAAGATTACCTATTCTGACATTATTAATATATTGAAGAAGATGATATGAAGGTCAGAAAACATAAATTCCCTGAACAGCATTTGAATCATCAAATAATAAGACATTCAAAAGAGAAAAATGACATGCCAAAGTAGGAAATGACAAATAGTAGTATATTCAAATAGTAGCTATTGGGAAAAATGTGAGCTAGGAAGATAAATATGTTTGTAAAGCACTTGTGCTAATGTAACAATCCAAGTTCTGGTTCTCAGAGCTCAGGATTAGGGTGAAATACAGGGGCATATGCAGTGTTGGGCAGGGGTTAGAGGTTGCTGTATACTTTAAGATCATGTGTGATTAAGAAATACAAAGATAACAATTGTTTCACTTCTCCTGAATGGGTACATGTGTTACTGTATCTACCCACTACCCACAAAGCTGTTCATATATATACATGTATATATATATATATATATATATATATACACACACACACACATATGAATATATGTAAGGATATATTTTATAATGATTAAGAGTGATAACCTATATTATTTTCAGAGTCACATGGGCTACCTGTAGAGATAATTAATTAAATTATTTACTAGTGTTTAGATTATTGTTAATTGGTTGGTGGTGTTAATCCTTAACCTGCCATTATAAATGAGCACACAGAGACGTGTCGATCTTAACAAGACTTGGCCTGGCTTGAGCAATCTTAGCCCATCTAAGCTAGCTCATAATTCTATTACCCAAATATGCCTCATATATACATACAGCCCCTGGACTACTATTCTCCATGCTAGGCTGATGGTCCAGGCCACATGGTATGATGTTCTTTTCTCTAACCCATGGTGTGTGTCCTCACTTCTGCTCCAACTGCTTGTCTTGGAGGCGTTTTCTACCCATAACCTCTCTGCTTAAGAAGCCTGCACTTTAGTCCCGCCTATCTCTGTTTTTGCCCAATCTCAGGCCTCAGTACTTATTCAACCAATCAGAGACAATGTAAGTAACAGACAACAAGCAGGACTAATTAATATTTAGAATGCATAACATCACCCCATCAACTACCCTCCAAAAGGAGGTTTCTCATGCATCGCACTGGAGATTTTATTAGTTTGTTTTCATGGTTGGAACATTTGTGGTCAAAAAGTTATAATCCTGTTTAAGATAACTATTAACCTTAAATTGACTTAAGGTTAATAACTTAACCCTGTTTAAGAAAACCTCCTTCTTCCCTCCCCAGTTGAAACCCTTCTCCACATTTTCCATTTTCATCTTCATTTCATATATATCTTGCAATTCCCCTCAAAAACCCTATATTCCCTCAAGGAACATATATCCAACTCTGTACCATTGATTTAAATCTTCCAAGACCAATTAAATTTGTCTCTAAAAGTGTAGCTCATGGAAAGTAAACCACACTCCAGAGGAAGAACACATATCCACGAATATCTGAGTAGTATAAAACTCTATAAAAATGTAAAAGAAAAAATTGAGCTAACTAAAAGAGTTGGTTATATACACTACAAATTTTGGTCACATTTACATAATTTACAATTCAATCACCTAAATTATAAAAGCAAAATCTACCACTGAGTAAATTTAATGAAGGTTTGTCAATACTTCAGATATTAATAATTGTACCCTGCTTAGATTAATTATTTAACATATAAAATTATGATATAAAATAATATTGATATAATTTATTATTATATGAGTAAGTTCAACTGTGTTACTACCATATTATACAATTTTACTCATTAATGTATTGTATACTATTTTTGTTATTGTGCCATATTGTCATTGTATTAGTTCACTTTTTTATAATGAAGCATCTAAGGCTAGGTAGAAACATACTGTAAATGTTTATTTAGATCCAAATTCCAGAGGTCAAAGAGCTTGGTACTGGCCTGTCCTCCAGATGGGCATACCCTGGAGATGGGTTTCACGGCAATAGTAAAAGTCTATTCAAGACACAGGGAGACAGAGCAGTGAGATCGAACAGTGGGTTAAAACAATTATTACCAAGCCTGACAATCTGAGTTCAATCCTAGGAATACATGAAAGGCAGAACTGATTCTTGAGAATTGTCTTCTGACTTCAACTTATGTGTCATGGTATGCACACAGACACACACACACACACACACACACACAAATGTTAAAAAAATAGAAAGATTGGGGAAACATCTACAGAGAGAGGCCACAGATGCCAGAAAAATGATCTGTATCCTAACACTTATGAGAACTAAGCAGGGTCGTACTAAGTACAGCATTGTAAAGAATATAAATACCTTCCACTAAGCTGTTTCAACCTTTAGGGGACACACTCAAACCATATTTGAATGACAGAAGCCATTCTCTTCTAAAGAAAACAATATTGTTTAGTGCTGAACTATTTATTACAGTGTTATATAAACCATTGTGTGAATTGCATGTATCATTTTCTTCCCCCATGTTATTATGATTTGAAAGTCCAAACCTTATATTATTAGCACTTCAAGTTAAGCCTCCAGGAATGTGACCAGATTAGATGGCATCAAGATCTGGAGTCCCCATTATGCTGTCAATAATTTTATATCTAGGGAGAAATACCTAAGCTACTACACTTTTACAGTCCTGATGTATTACTTTCCAATAGGTTACAGTGTGTACAATGTCCCTCACTAGGATGTGGACCAGAGGCTCATGTCATGGTCCTGGACTTTCCAGTATCTACAGCATTCAATAATGAAATTACCATTCAATACATATCTTTTGCTTTCAAACATTTTGTTAAAGCAATGGAAAGAATAAGATAGCAGCCAAATTATAAAATAAAGAAATATGTAGAAACAACAGCAACAACAACAACAACAAAAAAAAACCACTAAGTGTCCACATAATGAATATTGGAGCTTAACACAATTTCACTTAAAGTCTTTGCTAGAAAAATAAATTCATGAAATATAGCAGTATATAAGAAAATATGGATATTTGGAAGTTTACATTCTTATCTTCAGACAATTAGAAGCCAGTCTGAAAGAACACATGGGGAATGAAACGGAAAGGGGCCTTTTCACCTTGTGAAAGGAGCCGTACTTTACAAAAGCTGGAGAAAGCTAGGGGGTCTTCATGAACTTGAAGCTCCCTGTTGGTGACTGCCATCTAGAAGATTCCATGTGTGCATGGGTTTTCACAGCCTTGAGAGTTCAGTCACCTCCAAACCCTCCATGATTCCCCCAGTCACATGAGCTCCATGAGTAGTTCCTGTATCTCTTGTCCACAGCCATGTACCAATGCAGAGCACTGCATTCAGTTATCCTACAAAATACCACATCAAAGATAGACAGAAGGTACACTAGGACCTCCCAAATTAAGAATTTAAAATATGCTTTTCATTTTAAATGAAAAAAATATTGATTGAAGCCTCAATATTTGCTAACATGTTTGGCAAAAGAGTTCTATAAACACAAAAATGCATTTATAATTGGAAACATTTTATACTAAGTAAACAACTCCATAAAATCAATGAAAAAATCTAATTTTATTATGGAAGCATGATGTTGCATTAAGTACCTGTCTATAATATATACTCTGTCACTTATATTAGCAAACACATTAAAGCAACATATAACAAATGATTATACAATTAATGAATTCATGAGACTTGGTTAAAGGGAGATCATTAGAATTGAGACTTAAAGCAGTTAAAATACACATCAAAAATAATAAAAATATTCCCATATCTCAAACTAGCTCAAAATGAATAAATTTATAGACTTGAAGGAGAATGAAATAGCAATACAAATTGTAAGAATACAGAAAGTTCATCAGATTTGAACTTAGATCACAAAATATACATCAATTGCTGTATATTAGAATAGATATTATACATTATATTGTGTATATTAGAATTTCTTGGGGAATTAAAATCTCATGAATGCATTCTGGTGGATACCTGTGAAATGACTCCACCTGCATTATTTCCTCTAGGCACTACTTACATTTAAATTTTAGTTTAAAATATATATATATAATATCCCAGTATTCCATTATTTAATTCAGTATATTTTAAGAAGCAGTAGAATTATAAAAAGATTAATATCAATAACTCACAACACTGATAACGATAATCTACAAATAAAGTACATATTAATATCATCATAAAATTGTTACAGATTACAAGCTTATTAAGTACGTAGTACAGTTCACCTTTCAGTATCCCCTGGGCATTTCATACTAAGTGGTAAAACATTCAGGACTATGAAGTCACATTCACAATGCTCACTTCTTTTTTTAAGTTAAATTAGACACATGGGAAAGATGGGCAGTATAAAGGGAATGAAAGGGAAATGCAAGATATAGTTCAAATGTCCATTTTTTTTCAATTTGTTCATCGTGTTGCCTGACAACTTCTTTTTCTCCTTCTCTGTATAGTTTAATTGAAAATTTTATTGAAATAATCATGGATTCACATGCATTTATAAGAAATAATACTCTAAGTAATTATTTCTGTTTCTAGCAGAGTGAAAATCATGTACTCCCAAATTAAAAAAAAAAAAAGAAAAACATTAAAAGGAAAATATCTGGTATCTGGTGATTATTGTATCCCAAGTGAAAATATGAAGGACACAGTTGTAACTGCATATAGCTTTGTCAGGAGCCTGAAACAGTTCTGTGGCAGTCCATAGCTTCAGCAGAGTACTAGACACTACCACTACAGACCCTGCAGGAGCACAACAAAGAAAGCAGACTATTCCTGTCCAGACAATCTCTGTGTGCTAGAAGTCACTTTCTTGCATTTCTTTATAATTTGTTTAGCTTCACAGTTTATTCCTACCCATCTTTAATTAGCTCCTTTTTAGCTAGAAACTGGAAACAACCCAGATGTCCTTCACCAAAGAATGGATTAAAAAAAAAAATCCTGTGGTACATTTACACAATGGAATACTACTCAGCCATCAGAAACAAGGAAATCATGTAAAATTTGCTGCCAAATGGATGGAACTAGAAAAACTCATCCAGTGAACTAACTCAGACCCTGAAAGATGCACATGGCATGTTTTCACTTATAATTGGATTTTAGTCATATACTACAGGATAACTATCCTACAATCAACAGACTGAAAGGATCAGGAACATAGACTTTGTTATCTGTTAGTAGGACACTTTGTCTTGTGTGTAGCTTTCATGTAGGACCCCAATACAAGAGGAAGCCCCCATTTGACTGCTGAACTGAGGGGGGCTGATATGTAGGTGCACCCCACACCAGAGGAGTAAGATAGGTGGGAGAAGGTGTAGAGGATGGGAAGGTGGGACTGGGAGGGGTAGAGAGAGGGGGCTGTAATGGAGATGTAACTTGAAGTAATAAATAAACATAAAAAAACCAAAAGACCAGTGTCCATTCTTATAGGATTATCTTGAACACAAATTAGCTCATTTCACTGATTTTTAAGCTCATCATTTTTTGTCTATTTGAACATACATATTAATTATTAAATATCTAAGTCTGTGGAATAAATTATTTGATTGCAGTTATTGTAGAAATCTATCCCTATATTTTTTTAGAAAAATGACAAGGCCAGTAAGCCAATTGAGCAATCTTGGTCCATCTAAGCTAGCTCATAATTCTATTACCCAAATATGACACCATATATACATAAGTCCCTTGGACTGCTATTCTCTACAGTAGGCCGATGTTCCAGGGCATGTGGAATGACGTTCTCTAACCCATGTCATGTGTCCTTGTTCCCACTCCAGCTTCTTGTCCTGGAGGCTCCTTCTATCATGAACCTCTCTGTTTCTGAAGCCTGCATCTTAGTCCCACCTATCTCTTTCTTTGCCCAATCTCAGGCCTCAGCATTTATTCAAACAATCAGAGACAATGATTGGAAAACAAAGTAACAGACAGCGAGCAGGACAAATTAATTAACATTAGAATGAATAACATCAATCCATCACACACAGGATAAAAAAATAGTTCAATTTTATCTTTTGCTACATAGTGAGTTTGAGGCCAGCCTAAGACACATGAGAACCTGCCTCAGGAGAGAGAGAGAGAGAGACAGAGTGAGAGAGAGAGAGAGAGAGAGAGAGAGAGAAAGAGAGAGAGAGAGAAAGAGAATTATTTCCCAAATGATCAGGAAAGAAATAAAAGAGAAAAAACAACTCAATATTTATTCTAATACACTATTCTAATAATACAATATAAAGTATGTGAATATTAAGACATAATGAAGTAAAAATAATACTCCTTTTTGAGTAAAGAGTATTAATAACAGATTTATACAATAACAATGAATAGGTGATAAAAATCTGTATATTAAAGATTAATGATAATTTTAAAAAGTTAGTTTCCTGATTCATGAAGTAGGTCATGTGATAGGAATGGAGAATTATTCAACATAGCTTTATCATTACAATGTAGAGAAGAAAATGAATAGGAAAAAAATTCTTCCATCTTACAAATGTTTATTGAACCATCTTCCCTTCAGTACTAAAATAACTTTCAAATTTGAATAACATACCCTGCATGGGTTCCATGCAGATACTCTGAAATATACCCATTACAATTATCCACTAATTTTCAGATAATAATGTCTGATCAACCATTGTCACACTCAAAAGGAAAAAGCATACTTAAATGTTTACTTTTAAATCTGCCATGATATTTACTGAAGCTGACTGGTTTCCTTCTATGTATGCAGCAAATTGAGTGAACCAAAGGCATCAAATATTCTTGGCTACAAAGTTTTGATACCATCATGTGGTCTTTCCTAACCAATGCAGTAAAGTAGTCTTCATGGTGCATTGGTAATGTTCCAAGGGACTGAGCATAATTAGAAAACATGTTTGTAAGACTTTACTTCCATCAAATTTGTTTATCTTTACAGACTAAAAAATATCAAATGTTATTTTTTTCTCATATCACCCCCTCACAGAGAGGGGGGAGGGAGGGAAGAAGGGAGGGAAGGAGACAGAGAAAGAGACAGAGACAGATACAGAGTATGAATGCAGACTTGAATGAGAAAATAGATTCATTCTTCCTATCAGACTATCCTAATCTTTACCTAACACATTTGAAAGTATACTGCAAAGAAACTAAGTTAGAATCATCAAATGATAAAATTAGGTATTTTGTTTGGCCCTTCATTTGAGAGGTGAGCAGACTTCTATTCCATTTACAATACTAAATTTTTGAATTACCTAGCATCATGATTTCATGTAAATGTAGTTCTTCTATACAGGCAAATTGATTCTGCAGTTTTTCTAAATGAGACAAAAAGTAAAAGCGGTAAATAGACTCATTCTGGTCATAGCATGAGCATATCAAGACAGTACAAGGAATAAGCAAGGACAAAGATGACTAAAACAGAAACAAAACAACTGAAAATGAGAACAAAAAATGAAAATCAATTTTTGCTTGTAAGAAAGTATTAGGTTCTGGAAATGTGCTTCACTGATGAGCAATTAGTAAAGGGTAATATTGGCTATAGCTACGTTTTTTCTTAATGTACAAAGGTTCTCTTTATGTCTTTTTAAAAGCCTTTAAGCATATTGTGACAGGAAAATGCATTGTTATTTGGCACCATCCCCAGATAAGCCTCATTACCTGGTTTTTCACCCAGAATACAGATACTAAATGCATATTAACATAAAGATAACTTATTGTCAGATAAAAATTCTAAAGTTTAAGCATGAAACTTCTAATAGCATTAAAGACAACACAAATAGAAACATAAGTGTTGCTTATGTGTAAAAAAGTTAAAAACTTTAAAAAATGGGAATAAAAATTCCAGGGTAAAATAACCATTATGATTTTGTCCAATTTTAGTAACATCCAAAAGCAGTTATGTTGATTCCTCAACCTCTCACCTTCAATTTTTTTAAGTAATTACATCAGTGATTCTGCACTATAATCAAACACTGAATACAGTGTGAGAAACCACAGAACTTGGAAATGAAATTGAATTGTGCTAGGGTGTTCAATGAAAGCTTTCTATTGTCCCTAACATTTAAACAACTACATCTAATAAATATATACCTTAACATCAGTAAGAAATTAAATGTTGTTCTGCACCTTTTTTGTTGTTGTTGTTATAAACCATTCTCTCCAGCCCATTTATTTTTATTTCTCTCTTCTGTCCTTTTTTTTTTCTTCAAGTTACATCTCAGTCACAAACCCCTCCCTATTCCCCCTTCCTATCCCGCCCTTCCACCCTCTTCCCCCCAGCAGTTTCCCCTTTCAGTCCAACAGATGGTTCCTTCTCTTATAACAGTAAATACCACACAAAACAACAGATATTTTGATGTAAAGCAGCCCAAAATTTCCAGAATGCTGGGAAAGCTTTGCAGCAACCCTCCATAATGTTATGCATTGTTTACATGATTTCACAGTATCTCAACACTTTTTTTTTTGCTCACCTATACCCAAGTTGCTTCTTATAACTGTAAAGTATAAGATTATACATATATATATATATATGTACAGTTCTAAATTAAGATGGTTTCTAAGTTCAGTTAAAAATGCTATGTAGCCTAAGTATCTCTGTCTTGCATGACTATACTACATTGTTTATTGCCAAGTTTCAGTACCTTTAGTTTTATTGTAAGCTGAATTCATGTATAAAGTGAAAGCATTAATAAACACACTATAAATGAAGATGTTAATATATGATTAGTGTGACAATTACTTTACACAAACAAGTACTTAGAGTTCTAATAAGGAAGGCAATTGAGAGTGTGTATACTGCTGATATAAGAGAGAGGTTAGACTGTATGTAGAAAATTGCTTAGCCAGAGGGTATCCAATCTTGGGGAAAAAATGTGATAGAGTTGCTGTGAAAACATGAGTGGTGGAATTTCTAATTAGAGTTTAACATGGCATGTGTCTGCATATTTTAAAAATAACCAAAAAGAGGAGAAATAACATCATAAATTATATATTCTTGAATTTACAACCCAAGCAACAACTTGACCAAATGGCCAAATTAAACCAACTCTAAATCAAAGAGAGTTGTAAATTAGAAGTAAGCAATTTAATGACTTCTAAACACTTCAGCTAATTTGATCTAATGACTGAACATCAAGGAAACAGAGCTTGGAGAATAAAAGAAAACAAAACCACCTATTAATTAAGGCTTAATTTATAGCTCTGTTTGAAAGTACACATGCTGTTTGTTCATTTGCAATACACTTACACATTTCTTATATAATTCCTTGGGAATAAATAATGAGTGATTGTTGTGCTAGAATCTTTAGAGTCAGGAAAACAGAAGTAAAAGAATTACACATAGCAATTCAAGCATATTGTGTTTCCTCATTAGTGCTTTTTAAAATATAAATATAAGTGAAAGAAAATAAAACACAGTAATATCCTTGTAAATGAAGGCAAATAGATTCATTAGTTTTCATTTCATGTAAGTTTATTTTCTTATGCTTTTGTTGCCTGCATCATAACTAATTGTGCTTTGAAAACTACTGACAGTTTTAATGGTCTCATTGATTCCTCGACTCTTATTGCTTAAGGAGATTTAGACATGGGACAGAGCTAAACACCATTAAAAAGGGGTTCTGTTTTGTCTGAATTGTAATCATGTCTAAAGTATTAACAACAGAATGTAAACAAGAAAATGGAATCCTTATAATCTTAAACTTGATGAAGAGTTGGGGGAAAAACATTAATAAAACCAAATTCTGGGAAGAAAATATCTGTCTTAGTTAGTGTTTTATTGCTGTTAAGGGACACCATGACCATAGCAACTTTTATAAAAAGAAAACAGTTTATTAGGGCTGGTTTGTAGTTCAAAGATTGAGTACATTGTCATCTTGGCAGGAAGCATGGCAGCATGCAGGCAGACATGGTGTTGGAGAAGGAGCTAAGATGTCTACATATGGGGCAGCAGACAGCAGGCACAGGAGAGAGAGACAGGGCCTGGCTTTTGAAATCTCAAAGCCCACCCACAGTGACACACTTCCTCTAACAAGGCCACACTCACTCCAACAAGGCCACAACAAGGGGCAACAGTAATAATACTCCCTGGTGACCAATCATTCAAATTTATGAGTCTATAGGGGACATTCTTATTTAAACTATCACATTCCACTTCTTAGCCTCCACAGACTTGTAGCCATCACAGCAAAATAATGCATTCAATCCAATGTCTCAAAAGTTCCCACTGTCTGTCATATTCTCAACCCTGTTTAAAAGTCCAAAGTCTCTTCTGAGACATCAGGCAATCTCTTAACTGCAATCCTCTATACAGTAAAAATGAAAAAGCAGATCACAAACCTACAACATAAAATGGCACAGAATATGCATTACCATTTCAAAAAGGAGGAGAGGTAATTTAGTAAGGAAATTATGTGGAAAACCAGCTGGGTGAACTCCAAACGGGAGAATTTGTCTATTCGAATCCCCAACCCCTTTAAAGCTTTGTTGACTGCAATACATTTCTCTCTCTTAGATTAATACCAGTCTTTGTTAGCAGCTCTCCTCAGTATCTATCCCATGACTCTGGCATCTCAAACATCTCCAGTGAAATCCAGGCTTCACCTTCATAGCTTTATGTCATGGTCTTTCTTGGCCTCAATGCAGGGATACCCCTTCCACACACTTGGCCTCAGTGGCTTTACCTTGTCATAAAGAGAGATTCCATAATCTCTTTCTTGTATCCTTGACTCTTCCCAGAATCATGTAGTTGAAGGTGTCAAATTCTTCTGCTTGCCTGGGCTGGAATATGGCCCCCTTGCTCAAATATATTTTTACCAGCTTTCTGTGGTTTCCTTCACTTCCTAAGCTTGGCTGTACTGGACCTCATTCTGACCCTGAACTCAGAAATCCACTTGCTTCTGCTCCTCAAATGCTGAAATTAAAGGGATTTGCCACCACACCAAGCTCTAAACATTTTTCAAATTCTTTCTCACTAGTTGAAAACAAAACTGGATGAGGTCTTGCCCTGAGATCATCACTTCCTTTATACCATTTGCATAAAGTTTTTCTTTACTCTGTTTATTTCCTTGAACACATATTTAACTCCTTTGCATTCCCTGGTACACTTTTTCTTCACAGTGTATATTTTGCATTTTTCTTTGCTTACCTTTCTCCTTTTCACTATAGTCTGCATAATAGCGGCCACTAATAACCAACGAACATAGTCAGTACTGGGCTGTCTGAAAATTTTCACTGTCAGAGCTGTGACATAACACTACAATTTAGTCTTAGGCAGAGTCAAGGGCAGAAAACAGCCACATTCTTTGCCAAAATATTACAAGAACAATCTCTAGCCACATGATAATATTCTTCCCCTATGAAAGATCTTGGGGAGAACAATCTATATTGTTCTCAGTACCACTGCCTTTACTACCTCTACTAGTATGGCCCATTAAGCCCTACTTAAAATGCTAAACTGCTCTCCTCATCCAAAATCCCATAGTCCTCCAAACAAATGTGTGATGAGGCTTATCACAGCAATACCTGAGTTCTTGATATCAACTTCTGTCTTAATTAGAGTTTTATTGTGAGGAGATACCATCATGACCATGGCAACTCTTAAAAAGGAAAATATATAATTGGGGATGGCTTACGGTTCAGAGCTTTAGTCCACTGTTTCATGGCAGGAAGCATAATGGCATACAGGCAGACATAGTGCTGGTGAAGGAACTGAGAGTTATACATTTTCTGTTAGCAGGCAGTAGGAGATAAAAAGAGATACAGGGTCTGTCATGTGCAACTGTACCTTCAGGGCCCAACCCTAGTGACACCCTTCGCCAACAAAAGCACACATCAACAAGGCCAAATCTCCTGATAGTGCCACTCTTACTTGACTAAGCATTCAAATCTATGACTCTATGGGGACCAATTTATTCAAACCACCACAATATCTTATAAGAGAAATATTTGTGCAATGAATTGCATATATAGACATTTCCCGGAATATCAGTTAATAGTCTCCAATTAATTAAAACATTTTATATTACTGGTACATTTATTTGCTAAACAAGCATCCTTTGCACTCATTACACAGTTACAGATCCATATATCTACATAACATTTGTTTAAATGTGAAGATGGTATTCTTCTATAGAATTTCTTCATGTCTATTTTAAATCTAGTCTGATTTAAATATCTTTCTATGAGTTTTGAACTCCTTTGAGTGCTCTTTTTTAATATAAATTTGGATTTACATATTTCTCAAGGTATTTAATTATTCTCAATGCTAGAAGTTGGAAATGTGATACTCTGTTATTTATAACAAATTTCATTTATTTTTAAGGCCTGGTGGTGTTTTGTTTCATTTGCTTATGTTCTTAACCATCTCATAATAGCAAGGACAACATGGATCATTTTTCTTGATAGTTATGTTTTACTAAGCTTTTTCAAAATTCAAGCTCACTATTTGTAAGATGAAAGTACTTCACATTCATTGTTGTTCTTCTTTGCAAGAATTTGAAAAACATGTAACTCGTCATTCCTATCAATCACTATTTGCCTTGTTAAATGAACATCATCCTCTACTTCTTTGAGGATCTCATTTTACAGAGATGACACTATAAGTCATGAACATACTCATTTTACATTTTAATGTCTTTCCTGGCTTGTCATCATTGCTATTGTTATTTCATGCTTTTGCTTTTGATCACTGGATAGCAAGGAAAATGTGTAAACCCTTTGCAATGAATGCACTATATATAGGTGTCTATGTTGTGTAATCATTTAAACTCTGTTAAACAATACAAATTGAAAATATTCAAAAAATGAGATAATAAATAATATCAGTCTTTGGAATAACCTAATGGATGGGAAAATAAACAGAGGCCATTAAGAATTGCTTAGTCTTTCTGTTTCTACATATTAGAAAATGATCTATTAGATTTTGAGTGTTAATGCTCTCATGTAATTTCAGTGGGTTATACTATACAGCAGCTCGATATTTTAAAATAATTGCACTGCTCCAATGTGCTGAAAGATTTCTAAGAGGAATGTTTTCATGATTTCACTTATGACATTTAGCTCATTTACAGGATCTTACGAGGATAATTAAACCCATGAGCCTAAGACTCTTTATTAAAAGTCACCGGAATATGTTACATGGCATTTTTCTACATGCACATAAACCATTTGAATGCAAATTTACTGTGAAAATAAGAGATTTGAAAGACGATTTCATCACTTAAAATATTTCTATCAACTTGCACTCTTGAAGAAAATAAAGTATAAAGTTAGTTATAAACTTACATCTTTTGCTACACTATACACTACATACAAGGTTATTTTACTTTGAATCTAGTGAAAATTATAACGGTGATTTTACCATGTAATTACTAAATACCAGGGAATTGTAATCATCTTTTAACTTATAATAATTTCCACAAGGTAGTATTTTGTTCTTTTTACTTTGTGCTCATTTTTCTGTCTGAGCTAGTTACAAAACCTCTGAAAAATACGTTATATTATCACTCATTTGACACTCATAGATGACAAGTTGTGAAATGTCCTAAGGCAGTTTTCTGTCTTTTAAAAGTCTTCCTTTTTATAAATACTCATGAAATTCAATGCAGAAATATAAATGCATTTCATAATAAGCATGTTCTGTAAATGTTGTTGAGGAGTTTACATTTAGCTTCCTTAAAACTCACCACCACTAATTTTGCTTTGCATTGAGAAGCTTTCATTGCCTCTGTATCATGTTACAGCCTATGGTGACATGTACACAAGCATGTCTAGGTTCTAATTGAAGCATCTCACTTTGCAATAAAGAATCACATAGCAGACATGTTATAAAATCTCATTAACTAAAATTTAAATATTTCTTGTAATATATATCTACAGTTCATTTTAAATAATATTCACAGTTGAATTCATAGTTCATTAAAGAAAGTCAAGCACTGCAAGAATATGTTAGCTCACAATAGTATGTCATTATTCATTAAATGGGATTTTTTTAAAGTCTGTACTGAAATGATCTGTCTGTTTGAGACCTAAAAGATAAATGTATGTGATGTCATTCAAGGAAAAATATTTATGTAATATTTAGTAAGAGTATAAAAGGAGAGACACTAAAGCATGAAGAAATGCACACTGATTGCAGTGTGGACCACTTTCATTTATTCATTTTAATGATATTTCTGAGTTCAATAATATATTATAGAACCTACTATTTAATTGTATGGTGTAAAAAGAAACTTTATCTCATTCCTTCCTTAGAAGAGTGAGAACAATGATGCACACATACTAACCTTATTACTACTATGATGAATGTTTGAACATTCTGATGATCCCACTGAGGATGTTATACAGAGGCTTGAAGAAAATTAAAGAGTGACTATACAAATATTAGGTAAAGGATTGTTTCAGGCATCCTGGTGATGGTTTTTTTTGTAAAGAAATGCTGGTCTATTTGTAAGTAGCTTTTAAACTTAAATCTTTCCAAATCCTATGTGCCTGTCTCTGCATTCTAAGTTTTGGGATCAAAGACATGTG